>JAJOZX010004285.1:307500-422491 GCA_023014485.1 Bathynomus jamesi
AGTTCCAAAAATTTAGACTGTGACAGATTTCCAAATCGAGTAGTAAGTTGTATGCAAACTGTATCATTGATTTCTAAATAAAGTCTTTTCATTTCCAAATCTGGCTGATCAGTCTGTACTAGCCTTATTCGTTTTGGTTCTGCATCAGCAGTCAATGGCATGCGATATTTCGCCTTTGCCACACAATCATCAAAGCCACTTCGCATTTTCTGAAACTACGCAGAAACCCGCCCAGAACTTATAGATCATATCCTTATGCAAGTAGATTCTATGCTCAGAGGGTACCTTGTAAGAAAGCACAGGAAAAAACAAGGAAGTTTCACTTAATTTTACTTTGGATTGCTTAAGTATACTGAATAAATTAAAAAAATTATTGGTATTTATACTAGCATTTTACCAATATTTAAAAAAAATTAAATTTTTAAATTGAATAAAAAAAATTGGATACGCACTGCGTACCTTGCATACCCAGTGTGCACGCCTGTGATACATATATATATATATATATATATATATATATATATATCAACGTAAAGAACGACGCTTGTATAGGAGAATATTCCGCGCAAGATGAGAGCGAGAGAACGAAACAAATGAAAAAATGAGGTAACCACCCGGGAATCGAACCCTGGATCTTCCGATTGCCGGTCAGATATGATAACCATTACACCACGGGCCTCACTCAATCAAATGCCGTAATTCCTCTACATACGCGCATTCCGTTAATTATACTGCGTGTTTGCAGTTTAAATATATAATGTACGGCATGCGGGAGGTGCCCCCTTGGGGCATTGGTTTCTGCGCGTATGTAGAGGAATTACGGCATTTGATTGAGTGAGGCCCGTGGTGTAATGGTTATCATATCTGACCGGCAATAGGAAGATCCCGGGTTCGATTCCCGGGTGGTTACCTCATTTTTTCATTTGTTTCGTTCTCTCGCTCTCATCTTGCGCGGAATATTCTCCTATACAAAGCGTCGTTCTTTACGTTAATTATACTGCGTGTTTGCAGTTTAAATGTATATAATGTACGGCATGCGGGAGGTGCCCCCTTGGGGCATTGGTTTCTGCGCGTATGTAGAGGAATTACGGCATTTGATTGAGTTAGGCCCGTGGTGTAATGGTTATCATATCTGACCGGCAATCGGAAGATTCCGGGTTCGATTCCCGGGTGGTTACCTCATTTTTTCATTTGTTTCGTTCTCTCGCTCTCATCTTGCGCGGAATATTCTCCTATACAAGCGTCGTTCTTTACGTTAATTATAGTGCGTGTTTGCAGTTTAAATGTATATATACAGGGCGTCCCAAAAATATGTATACACACTTTAACAGCTGATAGCTCAATTGATGTTTCTTTCTTTCCAAGTTAAACCCATTAGAATTAATAATGGCAGTCAGACTAAGCTTTGAACAAAGGAAATTCATTCTAAAATGCTACTGGAAGTGTGAAAACGCAGTTGAAGTGCAAAGACAGTTTAGGAGGGAGTTTCAAACAGATCCACCAACGCGACTTACCATCACTCGAATTAGAGATAAGTTTGAAGCCGATGGAACTGTTCAGAATGTCCACAAGAAGCGTTCCGGAAGACCACGGACATCGACAAGCCCCACAAAGCAAGAAAGAGTACTGGAAACGTATCACCAAAGTCCAAGAAAATCTGTGCGGCAAGCGAGTCGTGAGGTAGGAATTTCAGAATCGTCTGTTCAACGCATTTTGAAGCGCTGTCAATGGAAAAGTTACATTCCAAGATTAGTCCATGCTATTAATGAAGATGATCCGGACCGAAGAGTGGAGTATTGCGAGTGGTACTTGGCACGATGTGGATGTGGATTGGACGAAGGGGTTTCGTAGAATACCCTCCGCGTTCACCAGACCTCACACCACTAGACTTTTTTTTATGGGGATACTTAAAAGACAAAGTCTACGCTATAAAACCTGCAACAGTCGCTGAATTGAGAGCAGCCATTGAACGAGAATGCACACAAATACCAAACGAAATGTTTCGTGATGTTTGCGATTCCATTGCTTCGCGTTATCAGCAGTGCCTGGACCAGAACGGACGTCAGTTTGAAAACAGGCGTTGACAAAACAATTAAATAATGTCTGTAGATTCTATTACATTTTGAAAATGAAATGTATTTTAATAAACACTGCCTTTATAATTATTTAAAGTGTGTATACATTTTTTTGGGACGCCCTGTATATATATATATATATATATATATATATATAATATATATAATATATATAATACACTAGAAACCAGCTAACGCGACTAAAATTCCTAACTTCCAGCACGTAGACTTTTGTAAATTTCGAAATGAGTTGTCACACGTCAATTGGGAAAACATAATGGGGAACTCCAACGCAAACTAATGTGGGAATCGTTTGAAACAGTATTTAGGACTATAAATGAGGAATGTGTACCGTACAAGATTAAGCTTGCGAAAGAAAACAACAAGCACTTGTGGTTTGCTTCTAGAGTAGGAGATATTATAAAGAGTAGAGATAGGGCTTATAGGCTACATAAGTGCGATAAAGACAATTTGTGATTACGAAACAACTACATATCTCTAAAGCATGAAGCGAAAAGTGTAATAAAAAAGTCCAAGCGCGAATATGAAATCTCCATAGCTCGTGACGGCAAAGAAAACCCCAAGCGATTCTTTCAATACGTCAACAATAGGAATCCAGTAAAAAGTGTCTTGGGGCCGTTGAACAATTTTAACGGAGAGCTAGTTTCTGTGAACAAGCAAATGGCTGCCTTGCTAAACGAATTTTTTACGTCAGTTTTTACTATAGAAGAGCTTCAAATATTGTGTAAAAATAATGCAGTCTATAGAGAATTAAAACTAACCATGTCAACATTAAATAATAATGATGTCCACAAAATCTGGGTATATAAGCCCAGGTAAATTTTCAAATTATTATTCAGAATTAGACTTAGAGGCTGAGCAGTACCTGTACATTTTAGCAGTAAATTACAGTAAGAAAAAATCTTTATCTTCTCCTTCGAGCTTTGCTCTCTTCAGAGAACTTAGTCATTAAAATAGAGAAAAATAATTTCCCGATACGTTACAAGAAGAATCGGGGAACCTTCAGAGAGCTCTACAGAATCCTTCGATCCACTGTAAGAAGAACTCGGAGAGTAGTATAGAAGAAACTACTGCGAGTAACAAATCCTTGCTGCCACCTAACCAGAACCCCCGTCGACTTCGAACTAACCAAGGCCATAGACGGAGGGTTAACAACTGCCGACCTCTGCATTCAGGATTCTTCCAGTCTTCCAGACCCTGGAACTAGAAGTAACATCCAGTTGACCGGCATGTCACGACTTCCAGTTCGTCACATCCACCCTTGAACCGGTGTGTCACGACTCCAAGTTCTCCACGCCTAGTCTTCATCCAAGAACAAGTAGCCAGCAAGACACGCCTTCAGGACAAGTCTCCAAGGATTTCGCCATAGGAATCTTATGAAATACAGTTCTCTTTTTTTAAAGTAATCCCTAAACATTTGAGAAGTCAGTATTATTAACAGTTAATAATGAGTATCAAGCCAGAATTAACAGAAAACACAGTGAACATTCCATACAAGAGTGATAAATTTCTTTTTATTGAAACCGTATTATTTTCACTATTACACTGGGTAACAAAATTTGAAAAAAATTTCTGTTTATTGTGATTTTTCTCTCGTTTCTTAATGATTTCGGGGCGCTGATTCCATAAATGATATTGGTTTCGCTCTATCATCAACCGTTTCAAAAATATAGGTTATCACACTTTTCATATGGCAAAGTATATAAAGAAGGCTAACATAAATATTTTCTGAAAATAAAAACACTATTGGAAATTGATGTTTATTGAGCCAAAATTGTTTGACAAACCCAAAACGGTGCAAAGGATATAATATATATCATGAGGAGAACCGATAAGAGAATAACAAGCCTCGTTATGCAGTGTGCGTTCCTTAAAAATGCACTGAAGAATGCGACTTCCGCGTATGACCATTCTTGACCTTTCTGATCAGCGACCATACGTAGTCTCCCATCATGGAAACATCCTATTGGCCCTGGTACCTTTTCTCCATCGTTTGAATATCTTGATGGAATCTTTCGCCATGTTCTTCACTCACATCGCCCAGGTTATCACGAAAAAAGTCTAGATGTGAATGTAGATAGTGTAATTTTAAAGACATACGGCACCCCATTTTGCCATAGCACTTAATCAAGTTTCACCCTAACTCCTTATAGTTTGGTGCTTTATGGTTGCCTAAAAACCCACGAACCACATCACGGAAAGCACACCAAGCCTCTTTTTCGATCGGAGTCATCTTGGCTTCAAGGTTCTTTGAATTCAACAGCGCCTTGACTTTGGCCTCAGAGAGTTTTGGGAACATGACCCGAATCTGTTGGGAAACTTCCCCTCCAAAATCTAACGCAGTTACAAACTGCTTAATTAGACCGAACTTAATATGGAGAGGTGGTAGCAGAACTATGTCAGGCTTCACAAGAGGTTCCCTGAGTACATTGTACTTTCCTGGTTGCAGTCCTTCACGTAGAGGCCACTGAACTTTTTTATAGTGCTCAGTTGAAGCCCTGCTATCCCACAGGGAAAGAAAACATGAATATTTAGTAAACCCTCCTTGTAAACCTAACAGGAAACCAATCATTTTGTAATCTCCACACACGTCCCAGTTATATTGTTCATACCCGATTTGAGTGAGCAGTTGTTTGACATTTTCATAGTCCTCTTTCATTTGAACAGAATGTGCAACTGGTATAGATGGATATTTGTTCCCATTGTGAGGTAGAACAGCTTTTAAACTCCGAGTTGAAGTGTCAATAAACAGGCGCCACTCTGAGGGTATATGTGTTAACCCAATAACTGTGAATAGACCATTAACCTCGCTGCAATAACAGAGAGTGACATTGACATCGTAGAACCTTGCAAACTCTTCATGCCGCCTTCGGTATAGAGTGGTCTTGCAGTCTTCTCCAAGCAAATTCCACTCTTTGAGTCTGGGGGTCAGAAGCTCAGACCCTGATTTCGTCAGACCCAAATCTCTAATTAAGTCGTCCAATTCCCTCTGATTTGGAAAGTGAGGGTTTGTACTGAAAGTTACTGTATATTCTTCATTATGACTGTCCTCACCAGCCGACATCTCAGATGAGCTAGCTGCATCCTCATTTTCAACCTGCAAAGCAAAGAAACAAAATATAGGCATAGCTATATATGTAGAAGAGCATCAGCACAAGAAAAATCGACACATAATGACCCACAGTCTGTTAATACAGAAGGCAAAGTAATGGATAGATACCTGTTCTGGTGGACGTGGTATTAGAAGACCTTCGCCATGTGGTACAGGAGCTATGGACGACGCTATGCTTGGATACTGAAGAGTCTGCCTTCCTTTAACTTTCCTGTACTTAGAAACATCTATCATGCAGTAGTATCAATCGTCGTGGTGGCTCTTCGGTTCTCTCCATATTCTGGGTACCGCAAAGGGCATTGCCTTGCGTACTCCCCGCATCCACCCTTCAAGTGTGGAGCGTCAGCTTCCACAGATCACATGGGGTGCCCATGGCTTATCTTGGTCACCTATAGGCATACCAAAATAGAGCCGATACGCGATCCAGAACTTGGTGCCTTTCACAATCTTGTGCGATACTTGCATGGGGCCTATGTAATACCCACAAACGTAGCAGAATATATCCGGCGAGTGTTTACAAGCTCTAGTTGCCATTCTCTTTACCAAACTGTACTCCATTAATCATACATAACCTGCAGATATAGAGAGAAGAGTTATTAAATCTGCAACAGATTACAGATGCCAGAAAAAAGATGTATTCACAACACTGAAATAATGTTCGCAATAAAAAAGGATCGATAACACTCAAATCCTCAACACAGAGAAGCACAGAAACACAGTACCTCAATGCTGGTAACCATCAGACAAACAACCTGCTTTCTTTGTGTGCTCACACTTACTGACTTCTCAGACTCTGCGCTCTTCTTTATATAGCACAGTGGAAGTTTCGGGCAGTTTCTAGAGCAAGAAACTGTCAACGAACATCCGGATTGTTCTCAACAATTCCTGATTATTCTGATATTGCTGCGCCCATAATAACATTATACTGGTAAAACATGAAAAATGGATTATCTCTGAAACCATTGATGATACACACAAAATAAGGCCAGATTTGGACTCAGCGCCCACAAATGCATATAAAAACATAAAAAATTCTATATAAACAGAATCAGTGTTACACAGTGTTACAGTTAGTATAGAATAATTTTAGTGAATGTATCAATCATAATATTACCGTACCTTCACGTACATTCGAGTGAAATTTTGTTTACATTTTTTTTTATTATTTTGTTTACAATCTTTTCAAATTTTTCCTTAGTTAAGCAAATTGTTGTGCAATTTTTTAATGTGTATTTCTTAGATAGAGTATTTAGGAAAACCACTCAAGTGATCATTCCATAGATTAAGATCGGTCAAGCAGACCAAATTAGAACACATTAATAATACCTTCACATATGAGCGAGTCAGACGGTGCGCCTTCTGACATCGAAAATTTCCCTACACCCATTTTTCCACCTACCCCGCGCCCTTCAAACATATTTCCAACCACAAACTTCAGATCAAGAACAAGCCAATATGTCTCAAACCGCCGCCCCAGCATACATTAACTTAGCTAGACCGGTAAACCTTCTCCCTACTGTCTTAATTTTTAAGGAGAGCATAGATAATAACTTTGTTGAACCATGCGAAAGCCCTTGGATTGAGTCTTTAGAACAACATTTCTTACGCGAAAACATCACCGATGAAATTATAAAGATTAGGAAAGTTAAAAGGTTTATCGACCCTAAAGAAGGGAATGCCCATGCTACAGTCACCTACGTCCCATCCATTAGCGAAGCTACAACGTGGGGAAATTTTAAGCAAAACTTACTAGAATTTTTTAAAGAAATAACACTTGCACAACCCTTAACCACGTTAGAAGCTGTCTTCCAAGCTAAATGGAAGAAAGAGGAACATGAAGATTTAAATGATTTTATTACACGAACACATAAACTCGTAGGAGAAGCCCTCCGATCCGCAGAAAATGCGTGTGACATTACTTTCACTTCAAAAGAAAGAAACCTAATAGTAGCAGCAACCATTTACCTAAACCTTTCCGGAGCACCTCAAAAGAAATTTCAAAAGTTTCTAAATATTGACAAACCAGTAACTGTAGCCATATATAAAACACGGGAACATTACCCAGATTTACAGTAGCAAACCAGAACCACCGAAAGGGTAGAGAAACCCCTATACGCTACATTCAGCAGCAGCAACCACAACACTAACAGCAACATCAACAACCCTATAAATCGAGGCCGATGCAGGGAACACCACCTCAGAAACAAGCCCCCCCAAACCCAGAATGTACGCTCTCCTCCTCAGTGTTTTAATTGCAATAGTTTTGGGCACATGATGAGTCAATGCACTTATCTCCTCTATTGTTCCCACTGTCATGAACATGGTCGTCGCTGTGGCGACCGAAAAAATGTGCTGACAAAGCCCCTGTAGGGTACAGGCCCCACTTCCAGAGATCAAATCACCAACGTTTCCAAGAGCCATCCAATCCCGAGAAACCAGAAAATTCCCAGCCTCAACCGAACCACCAACCAGATAGATCACGACCACAGGGTCAATCACACTATTACCCAATGTAGAAACCCCTATACACTCAGCAAGGTTCGATAGTTCGGTACGTAGAAGTAACTGTTGAGGAATCATTTTCCTCAGAGTACAGTTTTCAAGAAACCCCTCCAGTGTATGGTGATCCCGTAGAATATGACCGAGGTCCTCCCATAGAAGACAGTTGAAGCCCTTTTTTAGATCCCACTTTGGAGGCAGCAGTTCAACCTCCTCCCTCCTAAATAAGAGTAATGAACCCAAATACAAAAACAAACTCCCCATCAGGATAATAGGTGTGAACCTCCTAGATTTAATAAATTGTAGCACCGATAAACAAGATTTAACCGCTGTCCTAGATACAGGAGCACACTCAACGTTAATTAAGAAACAATGTGTAGATGAGTTACTAGAGAGTACAGATTACAAATATGAAATTAAGGCACCTTCCTGCCAACTCAGAGGAGTTACAGGTACACCCATACCTACATCCGGAGAAATTGAATTATATTTAGTAGTTGGAAACGCGGTATACCCCGCAAAATGTTGTATAGTGGACACAGTCGCCACCTTTCAGACAGATATCCTACTAGATATGGATTTTTTCAACCTGAATCAATGGGAAATTTACCTAGCTGGAAAGTTAGTGAAGTGTCTAAATAGGACATACCCTCTCCATGAGAATAATAGACAGCTTAATGCTAACAGAATCAGTTCAGTTCGGATTTCCGAAAGAAATAGGAAACCCACTCCACTTGATAGCAGTTCAAGTCAGTAGGTTGCATCCAGAGAGAAAACCGCCCCAGAAATCAGCCCCCAGATTAATCATTTCCAGTTGTTGAATCCAGTAGGATCAACACAGTCAGTTTGCAGTCAGTCAGTTTTCAGTCAGTCAGTTTCCAGCCAGTTTCACTTCAGCCAGTTTCAATTCAGCCAGTTTCAGTTAACTCAGCAGTTAAGATTCGAAATCCAACTGAAACGACTTCTCAGCCAATAAGGCAAATTTTAGTCGCCGAACCAGAGTCAGATTCACAAGTATAACAGTAGCACCTTTTGAGAAGATTTGTTTCCTAGCAAAAGTAGTAAACGGTCAAGGAAAACTATTAGAGTCAGATCCTACTCTGATTACAGAGAAAAGTAATTTCAAGAGAGATGTTCTTATAGCTCAAGTCTTTAGTCATAGTCAGAATTCAGCTATCTCTGTTGTTTGTTTAAACAAAGGAAAAAGCCCTATTGAATTAACTTCAAATCAGAAAATTCAGATTTCCCCACCAGTACTATAAATCGTTTTTCCAGTTCCTTAGAGTTAAACCCTTCAGTTTTGAAAGAAGAATATAAGAAATGTCTGGAGCACTCTCTTCAGGAGTCACCAGCCTTACAGGATTCCAATCTACTGGAATCACTTCTCGATTTCATGATAAGAAATAGAGATGTGATTGCCCTAAAAGGAGATCCTCTAGGCTGAACTAATTTGGTCCCTTTCGCAATCATGCTGGGACCCAATTCCAAACCCATCTTCATTCCTCCCTATAGGGTTTCACATTCCCAATTAGTCACTATTGAGGAACACATCACGGACCTGTTGGAGCAAGATGTCATTCAGCCTTCAGCTAGTCCCTGGTCTGGTCCGCTCCTATGATTTTTGTCTCCAAAAAGGACGGAACATCTCGCCCATGTATAGATTTTAGACGCCTAAACCACATCACCTTCCCAGACCGTTTCCCTATTCCAAACATGCAGGAAACAATTCTGAATGTAGGAAAAGATAACTTTTTCATCCCTCGATTTAGCATCCGGTTATTGGCAAATTGGGGTCAGTCCCGAATCTCAGGCATTGACTGCTTTCTCCACTAACCGAGGCCATTACGAATTCCAAGTTCTATCTTTCGCAGTCCGAAATGGGCCTGCTAATTTCTCTAGGTTGATGAATATAGTCCTCTCCACCTATTAGATGTTGAAGTTCTCCCTTAACCTGAAACTTGCAAAGCGCAACTTTTTACAGGCATCCCTGCTATACCTAGGACTTCTACTATCATCCAAAGGAATTAAACCTGATCTAGCCAAACTCGAAGCACTGGAAAGGTACCCTGTACCCAAAACCATCGAAGACGCTCGTGCATTTATTGGATTTGTCGGATTCTATCGGAATTTTATCCCCCAATTTTCAAATATTGCTAAACCCATTACTAATTTGTTCCAGAAAAATACTAAATTTAACTGGAAATCTGATCACCAACATGCCTTTGAAACTTTAATCGGTAAACTAACCTCTCATCCCATCCTCCAATATCCCGATTACACCGAACCCTTTGTCATAGCCACAGATGCTTCCTCCTATGGATTAGGAGCCGTCCAATTACAGGACGTAGATGGTGTGGAATTACCCATTGCTTATGCCAGTCAAGTTCTCTCTGCACCTGAACGGAATTATTCTACTGCGGACCGAGAGGCCATATCGGTATATTGGGCTTTGAAAAAATTCCGAAATTTCGTCTATGGCTACGATGTAACCATCAAAACTGACCATAAGCCACTCATGTATCTTTTCAAGGACAAGCTACTTGAAGGACGGTTGAGTTGATGGGCTCTGTTGATTCAGGACTTTGCGGCAAAAACCGTATACAAACAGGGAAAACTTCAAGTTATTCCAGACGGATTGTCGAGACTCAAGCCCGACATCCAAGTGAATAAGATAGAAATCGTTCTGTGTTCGACTACGAATGTCTACAATACTCCCAACAACAGGACCAACACACCCAGAACCTTCGGGCGCGACTGGAACAAAAGGAACCATCGAAGGTAAAAAAACAGTACAACCTAAAAGATGGGCTCCTACATTTTAGGAACGAAGATGGAAACGACCTCCTGGAAATACCAAAGGATCTCGTAGATATAACCATTGTACTTTGTCACGACTCACCTTTGTATGGCCACATGGGGCCGGATCGCACCATCAAGAGTCTTTTGGAGCGATACCATTTTCCCGAAATGAACAGAAAGGTAGATGAATACATCGCTGAATGCCCGTCTTGTTTAACACAAAGGCAACGTACCGTCCACAGCTCCCATGCATAAATATCCAGTAAGCCAATGGCCCTGGCAAAGAACTGGAATGGACATTGGACATACTGGGACCATTCCCTAAAACATCAAAGGGAAACCAGTACATCATTGTGTTTACGGACCACTTCTCGCTTTGCAGCGAAGTAGTTGCCATTCCAAACCAGACCTCGGAAACTGGCAAGAGCCCTAGTGGAACGCGTCATCCAAAACCATACCACTCCTTCCATTCTAATTTCAGATAACGGCCTTAGTTTCACTTCCAAACTGTTCGAGTCACTTTGTAACATGTGTAAAATTAAAAACACACACACATTGTGGCATGCCATCCGCAGGCAAACGGCTTAGTGGAAAGGCACAATCGGAAGATCTTAGAAGCCCTTCGCCAAGTTGTCGATGCATCCTCCCGTACATGGGATGATTCCCTCCCCATGGTGCAAACAGCCTTCAACAACGGCTATAACGTGTCTATCGGGGACACCCCTCATTTCGTCCTATATCACTACGACAAGCGGCTACCTTTTGATTTTCCCGACGAAATCGACCCGGCAGTTCTAATATCTTCCGAGATGGCAGAAGCAAATCAGCAACTAGCTGAACGATCTTTGAAAATTTTTGACATAATCCGCTATGCCCGAGACCAACGGAACCAACAGATGGAGCAAGAGCAACATAGGCGTCATCCCCGCCAACGGACTATAATCGTCGGTATGTGATGTTACCTAAAGAGCGTGAAACCGTCAAATGCTCATCGCAAACTATACCCAAAATGTGATGGCCCATATAGGATTATGAAAAACCTCTGAAAGGACCGTTACGAAATCATTGACCTCCGGGATCATTCCAACGTAAAGATCATTCACGCTGATAATTTGAGGATAGCTGCCGAACAACACCTTCCCAAAAGACATCTGCCAGGCGTTCGAGCCGCCTTTCCTTCGAAAGATCAAGGTATTACTAGAACCTTCACATAAGAAAGGACCCCGCTCAGAATCCGCGTTTAACGGTCGACCCCCACTGCCACCAAAGCAAGGCCGACCACTTCGCCCACAAACACAAGTATCCACACGGCCACCCACAGCTCCGTATAATCTAAGACGTAGAAATGAATAAAATTGTCTCCCTTATAATTTTCCAAATTATTTACTCTTGTCGCCCTAGCATTAAAATTTCTACCGGAATTGTTATAGAAAAGATTGTAGAAGGTAAATTTTGGAAAGGACAAGCGGACCTTTTTATCAATTTGCAACCCCCTGCTAGAATTAAGATCAATCTCATTCAGATTAAAACCCAATTAAAAAGGTTTGAAAGTAAAGTTCAGGATTCTGTTAAAATTGTCCCGGGGACAGACCAGATTAGTCGCGTTCTGTTAGAAAATACATTCGAAAATATTCAACCTACAGCACGTACTCTATCAGAAATATTAACATTACCATGGATACAAACTGGAACTCAAAACTCGGCAAAATTTAATCAAAGAAATAAAAGGGGACTGACAGATAGAGGAGGAAAAATATTCAAGGGTTTTTCTGATTAGCAACAGAAGAAGATATTAAAAGAATTGAACTCAAATTGAATCTCTTTACGCGAAATCGGCAACATAATGGACACATGTTAGAACAAACCATTAGGTCACTACACGAAAACAATCGCTCCCTCCACGCCCTTTCGGACAGATTTACATACCTTGAATCCCTGTTAGCTCAATACAAAGAACACAAAAGATATCTAGAAATAATAGAAATAATTAACTTACAAGTAACCCTAATCGATAAATATTTACAGCAAATAATTACGATTCATTCCAAAGTTTTGCTTGCAACCCAGCTAGCCCATAGAAAAATCACTCTTTCTACACTAATACCATGGGATACACTTCAGTCGTCCTGGATTCACACCTCTCAGACACAATTAAAATTATCACCCATATTCCCTCTCAACTATACAAATTACCCCCAATTTCTAGAATACACCCCTACAAGTACCTCATAATTGTACCATTTTTCTGTGTACTCACTTATGACGTATATAAATTTCAGCCCTTTCCCAACACCCAACCAAAACAATTTTAATATCTATCGATTGTATCTACCCACATTACCACCTTACCTTTTCCTAGCCAAAGACTTGTCAGCAGATTCTATGATGTTAGATAGCGACGTCCGGCACTAATTCCCGCAAGCAAATAAACAACTTGTTTGCTCTCCACTCAAACCAGTAATTCTTCCAACTACTAGGTCTTGCTTTATCCACTTAATTCGTGACCGTCATGCCCCGGTACGTCCGTTTACAAAATTTCATTCCTCTAAAACCGTCCAACTTCGAACTGGACCAGACATCTGGGTTTCTTTCGGCGGAAAGGACAACCGCTACCTTCGAGTGCCTGTCAAATTATTCCCTCATCACAATACCTATGGTTATTCGGCTACCAATTGGCTGTTCCTTGCGTTCGAAAACCTTCCAAACATACAACCCTTACAACGTTACCATTAATGACTCATACCCCTTCCCGTTGCAAACTAAATTTAAACCCGTGGTAGAAATCTTAAATCTCTCCATGAAACATGTAACCATCCTATCCGAAGTTCATGCCCCTAAATGGAATGATCACCTGAGTTGTTTTAAAATTTCAGATGATAACCAGATTAACCTCTTACAAATACAACCTGTAAGAGTTTTTTCAACATCTGCCGTTAGTATCATTATTGTATGTGCTACTATCCTCGGTATATTTGTGGTGAAAAGATCGTTCTTGGAACGAAGGAAAACAAGAGACACCGAACAACGTGAAACTATTTATGCACGATCAAAAGTGCGTACCCAGACCACGTGAACCAGACTTAACCACCCTGACTTATGTTGTGTATATAAATCTGTATTATAAAAACCAATAGTTATCATCTAGTTAGCATTAGTTAGGATGTTATATTATTGTATTGCATTAATTGTATTGTATTAACATCATTCTAGAGGGAAGAGCCCTGTAAAAATGAACAATGAATAATTCCTATGTTCATATATTTTTATATTCATTCGTGTAATTCTTAGATCCATTCGTATGATTCTTATATTCATTTATATAATTCTTATATCTATTTATACAATTTGTATATTTATATAATCCTGCATATTCTTATATATTTATATTCATATGATATTATGTTCATATGAATGTACGTTCATATATTCATTTTTACATATGGACCAAAATCGCCTAATGCAAGTTTGGATAAAATTTTTGATTGCTTTCTATTTTTGCTAAATAATTGGTGACTTGTTTCTTTTTAAATTACCGAATCATTTATTTGATTTAGCTTAATAATGAATCCTGATTAAATTTTGCAATGTTCATTATTTTTATACATTAGTAGTATGACCGCAAAAGGAGAGCGTGCAATGCGATTGCAAATGTTGATCAATATTGCAAAGGGTAGGGCAATTTTGCAAGGTGTGCAACAAATGGGGGATGGGGAATGTTGCAAGTGTTTATGCAACAAGGGGGAGGGGTTATACCCCAATTTTGCAATGAAGGGGAAGGTGTTACGGCCTCACCCCCCAAAGGAGTATACCTAACCTAAGAGAGAAAGGAGAGAGGAGTGTTCGCCTGGCTCCTGCCAAGCGCATATTGAAAGTTCATCCGAGCGCCAGCCGTCTTATAAGGTCCTAATCCACCAGTTGGCTTAGAAGGCTTCTTAGAAGGCGTAAATGGCTTGTTCAGGTGTACATTATTAGGGTTGAGTTGCCAGATTGCGCTATTTAATAAATTAAAGCATATATTCTCAACAGTTGATTTTCCGCCAGTTGGCAAAATCCGCCAGTTGGCTTAATCCACCAGTTGGCTTAACCAGCCAGTTGACGTAGAAGACCTAGAAGGCAGGTGTATATATTAGCTTTTCAGCTGCCAGATTGCGCTATTCAGATATTTTTGACAGTTGGCTTAGAAATCCGTCAGCCGTTTGAGATGGCAGCCATAAGGTATAATTAAATAATAATATCGTTTACAACCAAAAGGATTAAACAAAAAACCATTACATCATTCTGTTTATTTATACGAATTATTGGAATCAATTTTACAAAATATATAGAAAATAAATATACAATCAAACGATGGAATATATGTAGTAATAATTAATAATAATATAAGAAATACGAACGAGGAATATATACAGTACGGAGCTCCAATAAACCTTAGCCCCCCCCCCCGCCCATGGCCTAAACCATTAGAGGTACAGTAAAACTAAACATACCTTACAAAAGAGAATTTAATCTTGCATTTAATGAGAAACAATTAAAAATTGGTGTTCCCGCCATTGGCTTCCAAGACAGCCTGAATTCGCTTTGGTTAGCTTGCCAAAAGTGACGTCAATAGATCTTGATCATTACGCAAATTTGCTAAAACAGTTTCAATGTGTTGCGTCATTGTATCCTTCGAAAATCGATTTGCTGCAGGTTCTTGAAACAAGAGACATTTAACCTTGTCCATTATAACTTATCCAATGTGTTCACAGACGTTCAGGTCAGGAGAATTCCCTGGCCATTCTTCATTTCCAAAGAAATCGATATCATGGTTCCGCAACAACTGTTGAGTGGCTAATGCCTTAAAGCAAGGGGCCTTATCCTGCAGAAGTGTGACCTGATGGACAACCGTAACATTGTTTGGGTTTCTTAGAAAAGGGATAGAATAATATCACGAAAATACTGTCCATCCCAACTCTGACCATTTGGCTTCAGCACCCACATGAGCTTCTTTGCGGTGAACAAAACAAACACACCAACACAGTCTGGACTTTTTAATAATTCGCGATAATGTTCATTGTCATCGATTTCATCTGGTGTTGTGGCCCACACTCGATCATTTTGGTAGTTAGGGGCCGACGTGTTACGTAAACAAAAAATTCATCGGAGACAGCTAAATGCATGAAATCATCCACATCCCAATCTTCAAGATAATGGGCAAACCACATTCTGTCATCGATGTTAAGTTGAGTCTTTCTTGGCTTTGGAAGTTCATGCCAAGGCTTTAAACCTTGCCTATGACGGTACAGTCGAATGATCTCACCACTAACGATCTTTCCTCTCAACACTTCGATCTCTCTAGAAAGTTTAGCACAGTTGTTTTTCCGCTTACGCGTACCGCTTTCAGTAATGTCCTTTGTTTCCTAAGAGAGTGGCAAATTTGGGCGCCCAGATTTGGTTGTATCCATTTCACATTCATCCAAAGTTTTATTCCAATTTCTTTTGATGAAATCCTCACTTCTTCGCAACTTTTTGGCAACCCATGAACGTGTTATAAAGGTGGCTCCAGCATCACGAGCTTCCCGAAATGTTATTGCTCGTATGCGATCTATCACACGTTGCCTCTCCGAATCACCAATTAATTGAGAAGCCATTATATTATCACTTTATCAGCTAGAGTAATTATAATACCTGCAATAAATAAAGAATTTTTTATATTTTTATAATCACTAAAAGCTATTTCGATATAAGTAAACATGTAAGCTGCAAATGGGGGGGGGGGCAAGTTTTTTTGGAACCCCTTATATAATCCAATAATATACAAAACGATAGAATATAACCATCAATATAGCAGTACAGGAGAAGTGTATATATATATACAAACACACACACACACAGCTATATTAAATAATTGAACATATTGAAAATAATAATATTAAATATATTGAAAATAATATTATACAAAACGATGGAATATAATCATCAGCATATTAGTAAAGGAAAAATATCTATATATATACACACACACACAATTATATTAAATAATTAAATATATTGAAAATAAATATACATCAAGATACTTTATGTTCTACTGTGAAAAGCACTAAACTCACACGTAATCGAGTCTACAGTCACAACATTATTGCTTTGCACTAGGCGGTAAATACGGCTTAACATTATTTCACCGCTCAAGTTATCGAGATACCGATACTCAATATAAATGGGCTTCATATCGTTCAATATATTTGCTTGCCCACTTTACATTCGGGTGGTAAGTTATCTTCAAACACAGCTAGAAAACACTCAAAAGCACGCACAAAGAGGACATCGTTAGCAATCACGACATTATTAAATACAAGTATATAAACACTCCTTTCCAATCGAGGGTTTTTTCTTACCGACCCGAGCTTTTCAATCGTAAACTCTTCTTCACTCTGCATAGCGACAATTGAAATAATCTTCTAAGTCGTAACGACAGCTACTCATTATATAGAGATACAACTCTTCAGGGTGAACAGTGTAGGCGAGCTCTACCCTGTCCCACTCAAGTCCTTTGTACCAAAGTTCAGGATAATTCGAAGAGTCTAAACCTTTTAAATAAGCATCCAACTCTAGACCATTCTCGCCTTGTTCATTCTACATTCGATAAATCCGTCGAGCAGAGCGGTGTATGCGTATTCAAGAACCGTGTCAAAATAAATCATATCTGTAACAAGAGCGTCTAATATAGGCTTTTGCTTGCGGAATCCAATGATTTCAAACATTCTCTCGAGGTTGAATCGGTTTCGCGTAGGGACAAGAACGTTATTATCAGATGCATTCTTCCACATCAGTCGTATATCAATGCATGGCTGATCGTTATTTATACACAACGTACAAACAATGGCATATGAGAGTGCATCACTAATCTGTTCCCTTCTTGTACCTACACCTGCAGGTATTTTATAACGATCCTCACCCCACTTCTCAACCATCACGAAGACTCTATTCATCTCCTCAACACTTAAATAAATAACATTACGTTTGTTTGCTTGCCTGCAAATCGTTTCAATACATAGTTAATGGTACCAGTTTCACGCCTGAACACGCGCAATGACTTCGTCACGGACACATCGTACGCGGCATTGAGAATGTTCCTCAAAGGAAGCTCCATCGTATTCGAGGAGTGCACGTCCTGTCGGTTCAAGCTCTGAGATTACTATGAGCCTCGGGTGGGCGGATCGGTTCGACGGGAGTAGCGAGTCACAGGGTGAAACGTGTACGGGTTTGTTCGAACTCGTGTGTTTCCGGTGTGGAGGAGTGAGGTACACGTGTGGGCGGCTCCGATCGACCGGGGGAGCGAGCTACACCATAAACTGTTGAATCGTGTACGGGTTTGTTCCGACGTGAACACTTGTATCCCATTATAGTGTGTAGGTGTTTTGAGAAATTTTCCGATACATGAAGCAATATCGGTTTTAATATTTTATCGCTCCCACTCCCCAGAACATGCACCAGGCATTTTCGCTTAGGGGGAATTTCAAGAACTAAACTCATTTTATTTACAAACCGGTACACTATTTGAGAGAAACATGTTACCATATTTTTCCTTAATAATCGATACTCGTCTCTAAATTCTATCAAAAACTCACACAGGCCTTTAGCCACAATCTCACTGCGAACCTCGTCGTGATATATATGAATGTAGTGGGAAAAGTACTTTAGCGAGTCCATGATGACAAGATTCACGTTCTCCGCCGCAGGGTACACGTACTTGGTGTGATGCATCATTATACAGGGTGTACATAAAGTCAGGATTTATTTTTGTGAAGCACTTGGAAATTATATGGAATTCAATCATAAAATGATAAAGTGGTAACATTTATTAAGTAATTAAGAGTAGGATTCGACGTGACGCCCATCAGTATCCCTGCACAGCTCAAATCGTTCCGCAGCATTTCTAAACACATTCTGGAGCATTTGCGAGGTTATGTTATCTGCAGCAGTTCGTATACGTGTACGTAAGTTTTCAAGACTCATAATCTTCGTCTGATAGACGTGCGATTTGATAAAGCCCCATGCAAAGAAATCTAAAGGGGTTAAATCTGGTGATCTCGCTGGCCAAGGTCTGTTGCTTCCGCGTCCGATCCAGCGATTTGGAAAACGTCCATTTACATAATCCTGAACAATTTTGGCATAGCGACAAGGAGCACCATCATGTTCATAGACGACGGGGATAGGATTGTTAGTACCGTCGTCTATCAACATGATGGTGCTCCTTGTCACTATGCCAAAATTGTTCAGGATTATGTAAATGGACGTTTTCCAAATCGCTGGATCGGACGCGGAAGCAACAGACCTTGGCCAGCGAGATCACCAGATTTAACCCCTTTAGATTTCTTTGCATGGGGCTTTATCAAATCGCACGTCTATCAGACGAAGATTACGAGTCTTGAAAACTTACGTACACGTATACGAACTGCTGCAGATAACATAACCCTGCAAATGCTCCAGAATGTGTTTAGAAATGCTGCGGAACGATTTGAGCTGTGCAGGGATACTAATGGGCGTCACGTCGAATCCTACTCTTAATTATTTAATAAATGTTACCACTTTATCATTTTATGATTGAATTCCATATAATTTCCAAGTGCTTCACAAAAATAGATCCTGACTTTATGTACACCCTGTATAATACCGCCTGTCACTCCACTCATCAACAAGACAGCAACATCTTCAAAAAATTTAAGAATTCGAAGGCTACTGGGCCAGACAACATATCTAACATACTGTACACCTTAAACACATGGGTCCACAGGGAATACTAGCTCTCACAAATATCAGCACATATTCATACCAACACTGTATTATTCCTGACATATGGAAAAAGATAAAATTATTACATTACTCAAACCAAACAAAAATCCAACAGAACCAGCTTCCTATAGACCCATTAATTTACTATGCACACCTTCCAAATTAACAGAAAGACTAATCTTACAAATCATCAATCCACACATACCATTATCGCCTACTCAACATGGATTCAGACCTCACCACTCAACCACGACATTACTCACTAACCTCACGCAGCACATCATGGCATCAACTCCAGACGACCAGCTCAACGTACACTATTAGCAACAATAGACATTAGTAAAGCATTTGACGCTGTCCCACGCTTCCTTCTCATAAACAAAATGCTCAACACATGCACAATAACACCAAAAGGTGGCTGAGCAACTATCTTTCATGAAGATACTCACATGTCACAATTAATGGCAAGTCATCCAAAAACAAGCTTTTTCCGAACAGGGACCCTCAAGGCTCTGTTCTCTCACCAACACTCTTCAACTTATACATGCATGACATTCCAACGCCCATAGAAAACAAACTTACCTTATCATCATATTCAGATGACACCACTCTAACATCCACCCACAACAACATCGACACCGCTACAAATAACCTACAAACATACATAAACAGTATGCAAGATTGGCTCACACACAATAGACTCAAAGTAGCACCCACAAAATCAACCATCACAAAAGAACACCAGATAACTCCACAGATTACACTAAACAACACCAACATTCCACACACTCACAGGACCAAAATACTTGGGGTCACATGCAACACATCATTATCTTTTGCAAACCACATTCAGGACATTAAAAACAAATGTACGTCAAGACTTAACACGCTTATCGTACTAACCGCCACAAACTTTGGACACCAGCAGGAAACAACATCACTCATATACAAACAATATATTCGCTCAGTTAAGGACTATGCTAGCCCATGCTGGGGACCCATTATCTCAAACACACACACATAAACACCTTACAGACAATACAAAACAACGCACTTCGTATCATTACAGGATGTACTCAAACAACAACAATAGAACACCTGCACACAGAAACAAAAATACTGAAAGTTAGGGAACATTTAGACATAAGGGGAATACAATTCATGGCAGCAGCGACAACTAACCCACAACACCTTTGCCACTACATGTACAATCGTGCACCAACACGTCGCACCATTAAGGTAACACCAGAGGGATATTATAACCAAATACGCCATTCCTTACCACACCCCACAGACATCACACAGTACAGAAAACACATACACACACACCTAACCCACAAAGCACTGACACGACTCGGTCCGAATACGGTCCTAGGTGCGAAGCCGCCACCCATTAACAGGTCAGAGATCAGCCTGAGCAGATCGGATCGAGTTAACTTAGCACGATTCCGATGTGGACATCACCCCAACTTACGGACATATAAACACAGACTAGACAACTCCACAGACGACACCTACCACCTGTGCCAGGACACACCACAAACTATTGAACACATTATGACAGACTGTACCGCTCTAGCACAACAGCGAACAGAACACAACATCACTAGTGCGTTGAACGTGTCGTCCACTCCAGAGAGGGCGATCGGTTACCTACGTGCCACCGGCTTGCTCGATCAGGGTGGGCTGATCGGCTAAACAACAACAACAAGAAGAAGACACATTATCCATATCCGCGGCTTCTCTTCTGCATGCGTTGTTTCTTTTACCTCACGATATTTTTCCACATTTATACAGTTTAGCCTTACAACGTAGTCCATCGCATCGTTTGTGCTGCGAAATCCGGCAATACTCTCGCCAGAATATCGATAGAGTATTTGAACATCTTGTACCCTCGTGCTATTCAATGTATCCTTAAAAGTCTCAAAGAAAGGGAGGGGTACGCAGCCTTTCAGTATCCACTACATCTTCCGACTTTAACGAATACCATATCATGAACGTGGAACGCGCAATATCAAAAGTAGCCATCACTATTTTTCGTCTACGTGAGAAAACACATATCTGAGCTCCAGGGTTTGCAGAGGCCAACTGAGCACGCAGGGATAGAGATATGCTCAGGTAGTGGCAGGAGTCACCTGACCGATCTTACAGTGGGCGGAACTTAGTAATGTACAGACGCACGCACGCACGCAAAGAAGAAAATGAAACCTTAATTGAAGCAAATATACATAATAATTAAACATACCGTTAACAATACACATATAAATACAATCAAGGATTAAGGTATCCAAAGGATACGGTATCATAGGTACGAGGCAACTGGTAACGTTTCATATAGGTGTCACGGCATACCTTCGTACCCCTAAGTTCCTTCACCACTAAAATTCACCCTTCACCCTAAAATTGTGGGTCCCCACAGTCAGGTGGGGTGGCTGGTCGTCTTCATCTTCCAAGCACACTAGACCTTTCAAAGAGTCAAAGTTAACGACTCGACGGTTCGCATGGTTAAGCGTGATACCCTTAGCCTTCACGATATATTTCAGATCCTCCCTCACCCTCACCTGTACCCGATAGGTTTTTGGTCCTGTTGAAACAAATGAGTCAGCGTATGCACCATCACCATACTCTTCCTTGATCTCGTCAGTTAACTCTCCGAGGGATTCCCCAATGGCAGGCATGTATTCACCCTCCCTCGCTGTGAATATTACGCTATCTGTGTCAGCGTAAAGCACCCTCCGCCCAAGAGGGTGAAGTAGTCCCCAAAGCTTGATACTGGCGTAGGCCGTTGTGAAGCTGGCTACAGGTATGTTTGTAACCCGTGAGGTATCTGTGGCCAGTTCGGTGATGTTGTACTTTATTATGTAAGTATTACCTACATTCACGATCCCCATAATCTCTTTATCGGGAGCGTTGGCATAATCCCAGACTTCACTATAACTTTTTGCCAAATGAACGTTCCTTTTACAAGTATTCTGTGCAAATTTCCCCCAAAGACTCTTTAGACACAACTTTGCCAGGATTCTTAACAATTTGGGAACGGTCAAGCTGTATACCTTCATGGGCACTGTAACGTTGAATATAAGCCGTTTTTTTCATCTTCGGTATCAACCCCTCGCGGATATCCCGATGCTTCTACCTTATCCTTCAACAAAGCGTTTATCTATAGCGTGAAAAGGTTGGGTAGCTTCTGAAACCTCCACACCTCATGTATCTTCAATATCTTGTACCTATGGCGAACGGCTAGGGCTTGTATACACACCTCTGATCTTACGCAGGTTGGTCGTATGATTACAATCACCGTTGTTCTCCTCTGCGCACTACTTCACACACAGGGGAAACATAAGGGTGTGATCTATAACGACGGGTAAGATCTGCATCCATAAATCGCGAGGGGGGGAGAACGTCTACGAAAGAGCTCAAAGTAGCGCTCTCTCGAGTTAGCTGAGAACTCCTCGATGGTTGGCATGTGAGACCCACCAGTTTTTCAGGTGCACCTACGGGGTATGGATTGTTCTTCAACACAAGGGGTATAAAGAACAGAAGTCGTAGTAATGGAGCTTCACACCCTCCATCGGCGGAAAGTATAGCATGAATGGGTTTGTACGCCCTCCAAACAAGCTAACAGCGCATTTGCGAGGATCCAACAACATTGAACGTTTGATGGCCCTTATTTCTTCACGGTACTGGTCATCTGTTTCCATCCGTGCATCATACTCATGCTCCCACACGATTTTGTGAGTGAACTGGGAGCCTATAAGTTGATTGCGGTTACGGGTCCATGCGAGGCTGTCGGCGGGGGACCTTCCATGGAGGTCCTCTGTGACGGCACACTCAGGGTGTGGGCATCCATGCCACCAGCAGCCTTTAAAGGAGTACACAGTCTTCTTACCAGTGGTTGGATCCTCACCTAGGCCATCAACCCGAAAAACATGACCATTGAACTTAATGGGTACTTCCCCGGTGTTGCGGGCGTGTTTTATGTACACCCCGGTCTGATGCTGTAGGTGTTTAAGACAGTAAAAAGCCTTGTGCTCATAACTGCGGGGATTGTTTCTGTGAATGATGGCTAAGGTGTCTTTAGGCATGAAGTTATTCTTAAACACTGTAAAACATAATGAGGCGATCGTGGTTGCGACTTGCAGCGGATCGCATTTGAAACGGGCTATGTATATCCTTCTAAAGGCCTGGAAACATACTCTAAGCACGCAAACATCATTCACACAATAACGTTCACATTCATCAACTATATTTTATGGACTAGATTCATTAAAACTGTTGTAGTAGCGGTCAAATTCTTCCCGCTCACTACCACTCATGTTGGTGTAGTTAAATTAATGTTTTGGGTGGAGGTAGTTTAATGTTTTGAGTGGAGGAATGTGTCAGGGAAATACCCTTTTGAAACTTCAGCGGCTACCCCTATGACCTTGGGTAGCATTGTTAATTTACAAGGTGTGAACAGCAGAGTGTCTTTAAACTGTACATTACCTCTTATCTGCATCTGTATTAATTTGTTGTCTCTTTTCAAGGGATCACCTGTAAATATCGCAGACGACTCGTGTTCCTTATAAAGGAACTGTGTCAAATTTTTTCCCGTTATTGGCAAGAATATACACAGTCATATTTTTGAGCTTGTCCGCTAATTTGTCAATATAGGATACAAAGAGTTTCACAGGGCTGTCGTGTGCAATCGCTTCAAAAACGTTTGTCCGTTTAACACATTTGCGACACTCATCACACTCAATCTCCATGCACTCATCACAGATAGTCTGACTTACGAGTAAATGTGGTTTAACGTCTTTGGTTTCAGCGTTCGTGTATGTTTCTATATCGTAGTACACAGATATACAAGGGCTATTTTTAGATTTAGCATCTTTTATATAACATACATGCTTCATTCCATTCGCCTTATATTTTTCATGACATGTAGAACAGTGAATTTCATTACATTTATGCACAAATTTGCCCCAATTATCCAGCATATGAAACATGCCACATTCACAGATTCTCATTTTCCTGCAAGTGCCACTTGACTTATAGAGCTCAAAGCAATTATTATTAAAAAATGTACGTCTACACATATTACATTCCCTCTTCTCGGATTGAACGACACGACTTTCACATTTGGGGCTTTTACACTGCTCACATACCATGCAGCAATCCTTACAATGTTTCACTATATCATCCGCAAACTCGAGACAACCCTTACACAAATCATGATGCCTTCCATATTTTCGGTTTTTATCATAACTAGCGTAGAGATTCCTTATGTTACGGATGGGGAGATACGATGTTCCTGACAATCCTAAAATAAGTAGATGTCTTGTACGATCTCTCACACAGCTTTCCAAAACATACACAGTCATACGACGATCATCCATTCCAAATACGATTATACGAGCATTTATTTCCTGCTCGGCCGTTCACAGTTCTTCAGGACCCATATTACACTCAAATTCAAGCTTGCAATTTGAAGCCAGTTTACGGGCACGCTGCACAACCATAGGTAACCAAATTTTTTGCGTCCATGTATTTAGCACAGTGAACATATGAGCTAAGACTATTGCTATAAAGCCGCAACTACGATCGCCGTTTAAATGTTTGCTGTAAATAACCGGAGAATTGAAATTAAGAGTATAAGGTGTGGCACTATGACCAGGAACCCGGAAAACTCTGTCAATATCTACCATGAAGTTGTCCATATTGAAGGCTGTACTACTTTGAGAGGCCTGCATTATACGGCCCAAGATATATTCTATGTCTACAGCCGCCAAACGGCTGAACGGTATTACTACCCAAAAATCATCTACGTCCCCGTCATCTGACCCGAACCTGAAGGACAACCTCGTCCGGACTTCACGTTCATCGCGGTTCTGTAGAGCAAACTCCACAATACGTTCAACTACGTGTCGAAGCCCAACACCGTTGGTATACAGGGATCCAGGGTCAACCCTGACCACGTACCGACTTCTAGTCAGGGCAGGGGTGGGGGTAGCAGTGAGCACCAACTCGAATGTTATACCTTCTTCCACAGCACGAGAAGCTGCTGTTGCTTGGAGGAAGTACCCGGAACTGAACAGGATTAATGGTGTATATTTGAGGAAGGTACTATTGTGGTGGTTGTATCGTAAGACGTAGAAGGTTGGGGCTCTATAACTGGGGTCTAACAACCGGAGCAATTCTGGCACGCTTTATACCTGAAGTGGAGCATTGTTCATCATGCTTCCGCTTTGAATTGTCGTATGCTACAGGTATCGCTAGTGAGGGTTCGTCAGCGAGGAAGGATTCTGTTGCTACACGGTCATCGGGGTCATCTGTGATATCAATGATGGTGGACTGTACATCATCGTCATTCACGGTTCTGTGGAAGAAGAAAAACAAGAATATAAGGAGCAGCACTTAAATTTGGTTATATTTTGTAAATGACCCACTTAGGGGTGTGACGTGTTAGAGATGGAGTCTGTAGAGAAATTCAGGTTCACAAGCCCCTCCAAATGCATTATATCTGGCCCTACAGGCTGTGGTAAAACTGTGTTTTTGCTTAAAATCATTAAAAATAAAGGGGAGATGTTCTCAAAATTTGTACAAAAAGTAATATGGTGCTATTCGACGTATAAGTCAGTGTTCAACAAGTACCAAGATGATATTTTGTGCCACAAAGGTGTATATGACGTTAATTCGCTATAGGGTAATGAGCATACAGTCATTGTAATTGACGATCTCATGTTGGAAATGGATAAAACGTTTGGTGAGACATTTACAGTGTTCTCCCACCATCTTAACATAACCGTATTCTTCATCAACCAGAATCTAGTTTTCAAAAATAGATACATGCGCGATATGTCGTTAAATACACAATATTTGCTTTGTGACCTTCACCCGCGAAACACGTTTAGGGTGCTTCTAAGAACAAATATATTCCCAAACGAGCATGAAACGGTGTATATTCCAGAATGACAAGTAAGCTGAAGAAATATCCTGATGTTAATAAAAATCTATCAACGATTGCCCCGGGCACTGCAACAGATGTTTGTTAAAAATATCGACTCCGACTTTTTAAAATGCATCTGTGAAATCTCTCTTAATGTTATAAAATGCAATGTGCCAAAGAATCCCCCTCACGAGACTCGCTTACGTAGTTACAAGAACATAATACATGTGGGGAAGAAAAAGCAAATTATTGTACATAGAGGGGGATCATTCCTCCCCATCTTTTTCAGTTTTGGGATCTTTACTGACTAGATTAATATAATGAAGAAAGTGGTAGTGATTCCGCACGAGGTGTATGCTTCATTGCAAAGTTCAAAGATTCCAGACACGGTCTAAAGCCCCTTAAAAGTAGGCTTAAAAGAATGAAAAGCGATTTGTTAGACCTATTAAACAGTGAAAAGTCACCTGATGAGAAAATGATCTTGTACCAAGAGGCTCTGCAGAAATTTCTTCATGAGTACGAAGATTATAAGAATCCGACAGAGCTCTCCGTGGTTATTAGGCACAGCGCTAGCAACGCTGAGAATGGCGACAGAGAACCTTGGCCCGACGTTAGAGATGACCAGCCAAAGAATAATGGAGCGTAGCACATCGAGCATGTGTTAAAAGCAGTATCCCACATACATTGCGGAATAAAGGCTTAAGTCTTTATAATCTATTGAGTGAGGACCCCATCATACAGTAGACCGATGTAGGCGAGGTCATTGTTGAAGGAACAAGGGTACAGGGATCCAATATCTTCGACATTGTCTATGATCTGTTGAGAAAGTGGGACAGACCCTCACCAACAGGATGGAAACATATTAAGGCATGACTGCAACAAATAAATGTCCCCAAAAAATTGATAGGAAATCTGAATACATTAAAAGACTTGGATCAAGTCTCGCATGTGTCACAACTGAGTACGCCATCACCCCCAGCAGTAGCATCTCTGAAGAGCAGAAAGAAGAGAACAAACGGCCAAACTTATCCACGTGTCTCTAAAATACGCAAATGGCTAATATATTAAGAAAATGTTATTATGACATCTCTAACCCCGCCCCCTATGGCAGCGTTAATAGACTGTACAGAGGTGTTTACGGAGTATCAATAAAAGATGTTGAGAGGGTTTTGCTGGAGAAGGATGCTTATACACTTCATAAGCCGTTGAGAAAAAGGCTTAAAACGGCCAAGACAACAGCGGCTTCGATTGACTCTATTTAGCAAGCGGATTTAACAGGCATGCAAAGATATTCAATGCATAACGACGGCTACCGCTACATCCCATTCATAATGGATGTATTCTCTAGATATCTGTGCCTAATTCCTCTGAAAAGTAAATCACTTGAAACAGTTGCTGAAACAACCAAACCGCTGATGTTGAAAGAAGATAGGGTTCCTGGCTATTTTTGTACGAATATGGGGATTATAGGCCGGGTCGAAAAATTAAATTTGTGAATTTCCACATGCCTGTGTCCAAGAAATTTGTAGAAGCACTATAAATGCTCAATAATGATTAAAAAAACTAAATTGATCAAGTTTTAGATGTTCCGCAAGTCCTCTGAAAATTGCAAGTAAAAAGTAAAACATTACAAAAAACTTTAAAACTTTTAAATCTTTATTTAAATACATAAACTTTATTAATTATTTGGCAATTATGATTTTTTTATTAAGATTTTCTTGTATTTTTTGTATTCTTGTTGATATTAAGTTTTTTCTTGACTGTGTTTCGTCCAGAATATATATAATTTATATATACACAATTTTTCTTTTCAGAGTTGATTATTTGAATAGTTAAATACGCGTTGTTACACTAACAGAATGACTTTCCCAAATTATCCGAAATGGCTGAGGCCGTAAAAGTGAAAGCAACTGTTGAAAAAATCATGAGTCCAGCTGTTTCCCTTTTTGGGAAAGCTGAGCTCAGTTGAAATCAACTTCCCCTATATGAAGACGTTTTAAAAGAATATTTACAAACAAGATATCTCTTACTTATAGCTAGTGAGGGGAAAAAAGAGCCAAATGCTAATGATGTGGCAAGAATAGTTGCATCAAAGGTAAAAGAGATCTGGAAAAGTGCATCAATTCCAATAATATCAGAACAGCAAATATTAGCCAGAGTAAATGATTGTCATGAAAAATCTAGAAATATGATGAAGACTGGTAGAAAAAAGAAAGATTTTGAATCTAAACTGACCGCGTTCAAATCCAAAAATCAAAAGCTTTTTGATATTGCTGCCTGCAAAGGCCATGATCTGTTTTCTTGCACTTGTGGAAAAGAGTTAAAAGTTCCTGCCATGGAACGTTCTTTCCTAATTGACCAAAGAGGTGCACGAAAAATGGCAATAGGCAGTATTGATTTACAGACAACGAAGAAACTGCAAATAAGATCTGAGCGTAAAGAACAAGAAAGAGCACGATTTTCTAAAAACATTGAAGATGGAGATATCAATAACCCATCCACTTCCAGGGAAGAGCCAATGGACTGGGATAACTTTCACACAATTCCTGATTCTGACACATCAACAGATACAGATAGAGAGCGTGATGATGATGATCACATTGAGGAAGTTATAAAGAAATCAGCTGAAGCACATAAGCTCACTCGCAAATTGCCTTCATTAGCAAAAACATGTGACCGATTCGGAATATTAGACAGAGCTAGTGCAGCCGTTGCCTCTGCTGTTCTGGAAGAGTTTGGTCTCATTACCTCTGAAGATTATCACAATGTTGTGGATAAGAATAAGGTGAGACGGCAGAGAAAGAAGATCAGAGAGGAGTTGAGTAAATCAAGTGAAGAAAATATAGAAACATTGTATTTTGATGGAAGAAAGGGCTTAACTAAAGCAAATCTCTGTAAAGATGGGAGGTACTACAGTACAACAATTACTGAGGAACACATCACGCTTATAGCTGAACCAGAATCAAAATATCTTGGGCACTTCACTCCTGTGACTAGAAATTCAACTAACATTTCTAAGGGAGTGATAAAGTTTTGTTAACAGTAACAATATTAAGGTAGACAATCTGAAGGTCATTGGATGTGATGGAACTAATGTAAACACTGGCATACATAATAGAGTTATCAGGCAACTAGAGGTACACTACAATGCTCCTTTTCATTGGTTCGTGTGTTTGCTGCATACCAATGAGCTACCTCTCCGTCATTTGATTAATTATTTGGTTGACAAAACCAAAGGACCAAGAGCCCTTGCTGGAAATGTTGGCAAAAGTCTTACTGCGTGCAGAAAGATGCCAGTTGTCAAGTTTGAAGCAATCAAATCAAGTAATATGCCTTCTATTCCGGGGATCTCGATCTAAGCCAAGATCAAAAGTATCTCATGGAAATTTGTAATGCAGTCATAGAAGGCCAATGTTCCCAAAACCTTGAAAACCGCAACCCAGGTTCTTTGAACCATGCCAGATGGCTTACGACAGCCAACAAGATAGTTAGACTTTATGTTGCGACCAAAAAATCCGTCAGAAAACTTGAAAACTCTGACCGAATTCATTGTTCGCGTTTATGCCCCAACGTTGTTTAATATAAAGCGAAATCCTTACTATTACCAGAAACCAAGGCACCTCTGGTTTATGATATCTAGTTCAAGATACATATCTGATGAGCTTAAGGCAGTCATTGACCCTGTTATTGAAAGAGGGGCATATTTTGCTCACCCAGAAACTTTATTGGTCTCGATGTTATTTGACGAAAGGCAAGTGATGAGAGAATTAACTTTCCGGCGCAGTCTCTTAGCCAGGGAAAGTGTGTCCTCAGGCATTAGAGAATTTAGACGGCCTAAAATTAATTTCTTGGCAAGAGACTACACAGATTTAATTCGATTTGGAGACTACCCAAGACATGAACCACCTCTGACAAAAAGCTTGACAAACACCCAGTTAGAGCTTATCGTAAGGGGTGATGAAACTAACCCTCTATTGAAAAAATACCAATGTCATTCACAAGCCGTGGAAAGACTTGTCAAACTTGTAACAGAAGCATCAGCTTCTCTCTGTGGCCAGGAAAATAGAGATGGTTTTATAAAGGCAAGAATTGCTTCAAGATCAAACATGCCTACATTTGAGTCAAAATGCGAATACAAATGTCAATAATCTACATGTAAAAACTAATGGAAGGGAGGTTGGGCTGGGCATGGTGTGGAATTCGACCTACAGCCACCTCCTCGTGGTGAATTCTGGGTGATTTGCCTTGTAAACTATCATGGCAAGTCAGCAAAGAGCTGTAGTTTACTATACGGAGTATCAGAAAAAATCGCCAAAACTTTAAGTGACTTGTGGAACCTCAAAATATTTATATAAAAGCTTGAAACTTTGTCATGATACTTCCTACGTAGGTACACAATCTTTCGTAATACAGGGTAAATTAAACTTCCCAAAAAAATTTTTTCAAGCGATAAACGACCCGGCCTAATGAGGAAAGAATTTATAGGTCGCGCTTTTCAGAACATGCTGACAAAGTTTAATATCAGTTACTACACTAGCAGTTCTATACATAAGGCCTCTTTAGCTGAAAGAGTTCAACGTACCATAAAGGAAAGCATGCATCGCTATTTTACACATAAAAACACATACAGATATATAAACATTCTGGGGTCATTGGCCTCGTCATACAACCGTTCACATCACTGTATGATCGGCACAACACCTAATGAGGTTTTAGAAAGAGGTACGCCCACAGAGGCGAGAAGAGATGGAGCACAGCCACCACACTCTACACATTTCAAAATCAATAATTATGTAAGGCTATCACGTTCGGGAAATAAATTCGCGAAGGGATTTGAGTAAGGATGGACACGTGATATTTTTAAAGTTAGTGCTATGAGACCAAAAGGCGAGATAATGATGTATTACATTGAAGATTTGAATGGGGAAGAAATCGCTGCAGGCTTTTACAGCGAGGAGATGCAGAAAGTGACATTTAATTTAGTAAAAAGTGTGTTTAAATTTGAAAAAAATTTAGGCAGCAAAGGTTCAGGAAAGAGAAAAATGTACCTGGTGAAATGGCTAGGTTACCCAGAACACTTCAATACCTATATAAAAGCTGCTGCAATAATGAAGCGTAAATAGTATGCAACATGGCGCCTAACCACTTATATGTCACACTCCCGTCCTCTTCTTCTCTATCTGTACATCCTAACAATACCCTGGCCAACTTTGCAACAGAACTTCTTGGGTCATTGAGTTGGAACATGATTCGTGGGAGGTAGGTTTATGTGAACTCCAGTTAGCCACCAAATATTTAACTCTTGAAAATGATGAGATCATATTTCTGGTCCTTAGAAGAGTCGATGAGTGTGAAAAATTAGGCATAACCTTAGACAATATTATGCGATCAGTCCTGATCGGTGAGGTACAGTACTATAGTACAAATGTAACACTAGGATTGGTCATTATGATACAGCCATGGACATTGTGACGGGGTTAAACAAGAATCTTGAAAAGTCGTACATGACAAACGATTTACTTTTTGAAGTCGTAAACACAGACACGCCTGCACGCATGTTCAAGTTAAAATCAACGCTTAGTAGAAATATTAAAGACAAAGCGCTCTTCACAAATGTCTTATCCAGCATAATATACCAGCTGAAGATGGAGAAATTGGGTGAAAGCTGCCCATCCCTAGACATGTGCTATATTTACAGTAATATCGTGGAGCATCAATTTGTTGGGGACATCCAAGCCCTCCTGCTGCGCATTGCACACATCCCCAACCATAGAGGGAAACGTTTGAGCATTACATATGACAAACCCCATTATGTGAATGTTGCGACTAATCTATTAACCAATAGGGTGTGTCAATTTTAGTAAAATCAACAATTCAAAAACTACTAATGCTCAAATGATGTCATATTATCTAGCAAACTTAGAAATATCTTTAATGTTGCTTAAAAAAGCCATTTACCTACTTATATTTGACCATAAAGGTTTGAAATATAACCTAAATATGACTGTAGCATCGTATATCAATGGACCATTAATATGTTTGGTCAACTTTGGTTATTTTTGGTGTGCAGTATGGTTTCTAAGTTTCACATAGTCACAAATGCTGGAGTTTTGATTGTGAATGCGTGTTTTCCCTCCTTTTTGACAATTTTGATTACTTCGTAATGTAAATATTGTGTAATTCAAATTATTCGAAATGTTATGTGCGACCCAAACTTTCTGTATATTTTGATATGATAGATATATGAAATTGTCATTACTTTGAATAATTAAGTCTTGTACCTATAACAACAAAACCTTTTATCTGAGCTTATAGGAAGATATTAAGAATTTCAATTAACTTAATTTTATATAATCATAATCAGTAGGCCTTTCCAAATTTCAATGACATTTCTTTTGTTCACAGGTCCACAGGGAAAATGGCATCACCTGTATCTTCTTTGATGGGAATAGAGATGACACCAAAGTGATGACGGAAGCTGAGGGCAGTGACAGGCAGTTTCATGGCCTCATTAAGGAAGAACACTACACAGTGTACAATGAACCAGGTGGGAAATATTTGTGGTATTTTGTACCAGAGGAAGCTGCAGAGGAAAGAAGTCATGCTGAGGTCATTGCTGATCATCTGGTGAACTGACTAAGAGAGAGCGGAGCAGATCAGACCCTTTTGGCCATAGGAGGTGACAGTACTAATGTGAATACTGGCTGGGAGGGAGGAGTAATGCATTATGTGGAGGCCAAGCTTAGCAGGAAATTGGTGTGGATTGTCTGTGACTTGCACACTGGGGAGCTGAGTCAAAGACAACTGGTGACTGCATTGGATGGCAAGACATTGAGCAACAACAAGTGGTCTGGGCCCCTAGGGAAGATGTTAGACACTGCCACTGAGCTGGAGATCAGCCCAAACTTCACGAGGATCACTGTTGGTCCTCCTCTACCCCATCTCAGTCAGGAGGTAGTCAAGGACCTCAGCACAGACCAATCATATGGCTACAGAATCATCACTGCCATCAGATCGGGAGAGGTACCTCAGAGTCTAGCTCTCCTGGAGATTGGGCCAGTCTGTCATAGTAGGTGGGTCACCAGGGCTCTAAGGTTCTGGAGATTGTGGATTTCCAAACATGGGCTGAAGGGTAGGAACCTGAAGAATCTGAGGATAATCATGGAATTCATAGTGGGAGTCTATATGCCAAACTGGTTCAACATCAAGTTAAATCACAGCTGGGTGGAGGGTCCCAGGCATGTACTGTACCAGCTGGAGCTGCTCAGAAGTCAGAAGAAGGAGGTGATAGGAATAGAGATGCCTACAGTGACGAGATCAGCCTGGTATGCACACTCTGAGGCTGTGATCCAGGCCATGCTGTGCAGTGAGGTGGAGGAGGAGAGGAGGGAGGCAGTGAAGAGGATACTGGAAATCAAAGGTGAAGGAGATGAGGACACACAGGTAGGAGACTGCAGTGTCAGACCCAGGAAGACTCCTGACATCAACCCAGATGCCACCAAACTCTCGGAGCTTAATGACTGGAACTCTGGCGTGACTGAGCCTCCTCTGACCTGCTCCCTCACCACTGCTGCAATCAATGAGTTTCTGGATAGACCGATGGAAGTTCCTGCATGGCCCTCACACGCACAGTCAGTAGAGAGGTGTGTAAGGATGACAACTGAAGCAGCACAACATGCTTACTCACAAGAGAGAAGGGAGGCGTACATCAGTGGCCCGGTGACCAGTAGGGAGCTCATGTCCAGGAACAAGAACAAGGCAGACATGGCATCCTTGGCAAAGTTCAAGAAACCTATGTATATTCTAAGTTTTAATATTGAAATACAATCTAAATGTCTTTAATTGTATGTATGTAAAATGTAGTTATACATGGCATCCTTGGCAAAGTTTAAGAAACCTATCTATATTTCTAAGTTTTATTATTGAAATACAATCAAAATGTATTTAATTGTATGTAATGTATGTAAAATGTTGCTATATACAATAAAAAAAATACTTGCCAAAATTGCTGAATTTTCGTAAACGTCAACTTCAAATATATGTAGCTAGGAGTGGTCAAATCTAGATTTTAAAGCCATATTTCGATTTAGCACATAAAAATGCATCATTTAGCCACGAGTAGTCCTTGAAAATCTAAAGATTTCACTTTGCTCCCTAAAATTTACACACCCTATTAACCAATATCTCAATATATATATAAGAACGATTGAGGGAAAAAATTTCCCATTCGGTGATGGGAGCTTAAAAGTGAAGCTACACTTTCGGCGCGTTCAGTTATAATGGTTATAATGACCCGAAGGCCTTTCACAGTCTATCGAGGGGTGAGATATCAGCGTGGGAGTGGGCATGGCTCCATGTTTTTCAACCATACTACGCACGCTGTCCCGCTGTTAAAGAGGGGGGCTAGACACCTTGGGAGGAAGGCGTTACAATCAGGTTTTAACGTAGTAGAAGATATAATGGGTGGAACTAAACCTAAAACCTAAAGAAGCTCTAAAGAAACACTTAAAACGTACATGGTACGAAATCATCAAAGATGCAAATAGAAAAAAATGCGTAGTGGCGGAAAGAAGAAGAAGAAGGTTGTCAGGAAGAAGGGGTTTCCAACACGTGGCGCTAAACGTAAAAGGACATCAAAAAAGAAGTGTTATAAGCGTATGAAGCCTATGGCTGATCATTTTTTTAACTGATATAAGCTGAGGACACTACTCTCACGAATCATAGACTGATTACTACTTGTCGAGAGAAGTGGTACTATTTTTGACTCATCATGGCGCGTTTTATCCATCTGTGTAGTTCACAATGTTGTAAATCGGAACTCTCTCTCTTTGATATGCCCCCTACTCAGGTTTCTATTGAGCATAGCGACTTTATTACAATTAATCCATTAGACACAATTAGTTCACCGATTGTCCCTATAGAATTCGTGATACCCAGCTCAGGCCCATACTCTTTTGATCCGAGCTGCATGTACATGTACGCTAAACTGCGTATAGCCCATTCAGATGGAACAGACTGCGATGATAGTTACTCTGCATACCCTGAAACCAACTTTCTACGCTCCATATTCAGCTAGTGTGAGGTGTATTTAAATGAGGTTAACATCTCGGCAGGAACGGGTGATTATCACGTACGTGCCTATTTGGGAAATGTCCTCAACTTTTCAAAAGAAGCGAAGGACACCTTTTTAACCGCCCAGGGCTATTATCAGACTAAAGATGGAAGTAATATAAAGGACAAATTTAAAAATTATAAAAAGAAGATATACTAATGTTTTGGGCGTCTTCATACATACTTCACATTCCTGAAGAAACTGCTTATGAACGGCGTCGACCTGAAACTAAAGCTCAACCGCACGAGTCCTGAGATCTGCATAAATCTGGGACCTGATCAAGAAGAGGGCGCAAAACCCGTTGTGATTCACATCATGGACACATATTTACGTGTACGGCGAGTGAAATTAAGTTCCCGAAATATGTAGAAATTAAAAAAAAATAATACACGCAACAGTAAAATACCCAATTAACAGAATACAGATCAAGGTATACACGGTGTCCACCGGGTTGACCTCGAAGCAGCTACAAAACGTTGCCCTGGGAGTTCTACCTAAAAGGATATTAATTGGAATGCAGGATCACGCATCGACGAATGGAAAATATAAAAAGAGCTCCTTTAAATTCGAGAGGGTCTATTGTTACGGATTACTCATCAGACGTTGTGTTCCCGCTCTGCGCGAGAGCTTATAGTAGTCTGGCTCATAATGCCGGTGCCTGTGACGAGCTCGGGTTTGGCGTAACGCCCAAAAAATTTGTCGAAGAATTTAACCTTTACTCATTTGATATTACCACTGACTTATCTGTTAGTATAAATATACATTTAAGTCCACAACAAAGTGGGAATATCTCAGTCAGGTTGGAATTTGCCAACCCTATAGACGCGCCTATTAGTGTACTCGTGTACCTTGAATCACAGGCTCTAAAAGAAATTGGATGTTTCAGAAACGTGGTCACAGACTTTTAAAATGGACGCGAATACACTCCAGAGAGTAATGAAAAGTGACCGAATCACACGCTCCAAATTTATCGGCGTGTTTGCGAAGAACGAAATATTGAAATTGCCAACGACGAGAGATTAGTATGGGATTATTGTCAATACGGACATTGTTGGTAATGTGGGAATTCATTGGTTTGCAATCAATTTAAAAAAAAAGGAAAGAATGTACTATTTTGACTCACTCGGCACTCAACCCTAAAGTGACCCTGTGGTTTTACAATTTATCCAACAGATACATGTCCCTGAAATTGTCAGGAATCCTTACCGATTCCAAGGATATTTTACCAATACTTGTGGCATGTATTGTCTTTCATTTCTCCTGCACATTTCACGTGGGAAGGGATTTGTAATTTTATTAAAATTATTCGATTTGTGCAACACTGAGATGAATGATGAAATGCTATGCAGACAAATAAAAAAAAGCTCCCATTTGTTCGCACTCGCTGTATTATATGAAGTTTTACGTGTGTATTTATATTTGTAACTATATTGCAACTATATTGCAACTATTTGTAACTATATATATGTCTCAATTAATTTTAATCTTATTTAATGGACGCTAGTTCTGTAATCCAAATTGTACTAAAATATGCTTTCTACGATATAATAAATTAAATGAAAATACAATGTTTTTTGTTTTTAACCACAAAAAACGTACATTAGTTCCTCGGTGACCTGGCATTCGTCGGAACTGATGTGAGCCAATACCTCGACCCCGGTATTCAGGTCAATGGGTTGGCTGTGCGGTAAAGCCACAAAATCATTTATTCGCCTTTCATCAATGCTGTCGCGAAAAGCTGCTATAACACAATGAAGCTCCGCATCGGTCCTTTAAGGAGAAATTAACATTAGTTGAAACTGATTCTTTTTAATTAAAGTCCAATTTTCATAAATCTATTTGTATTCAGAAATCATAGCTCAGTGCTAATGGAGACTAGGCTATAATTCAGGATACCTGCAAATGAAACATTTACGATAAAATGTGAGGAGTAGACAGAAAAAACACATTAGTTCCTCGATGACCTGGCGTTCGTTGGACCGGATGTGAGCCAATACCTCGACCTCGGTATTCATGTCACTGGGTTGGCTGTGCGGTAAAGCCTCCAAATCATTTATTCCACTTTCATCAAAGCTGTCGTGAAAAGTTGCTATAACACGATCAAGCTCCGCATCGGTCCTTTGAGGAGACATTAACATGATTAGTTCATGCTAAATTTTTATTATTTAAAGTTAAATTAAAGTTTAAGAAAATGCCGATTAGGACGCCCGGGCAAATTTAGCAAATTTAATATATATATTTTATATATATATATATATATATAAAAATATATATATATAAATAATATATAATAAAATATATATATATATATATATAATATATATATTTATTTTTTATATATATAATATATATATTATATATATATAATATATATAATATATATATATAATACATATATAATATATATATATATTTATTTATATATATATATATACCCACACGGTTATATACGATAATTTTGCGTATAGTATGTCAAGGAATGAGTTAGCAAGCATAGAGCAGGAAAAAGATTTAGGAGTTATACTCACTGGTGATTTAAAAGTAGCGAAACAAACTACAGCAGCGGTAAAATAAAGCGAACAAAGTGCTAGGTTTTATAGCTCAGATTTTGAGTACAAATCGCGCGATATTAGTGTTCCTCTTTATAAATCATTAGTTAGACCCCATTTGGAGTACGCGATCCAATTTTGGAAACCGCATATGCGAAAAGATATAGACAAAATCGAAAGAGTTCAAAGACGAGCAACTAAGATGATTCCGTCGCTTAGGTCGAAATGATACGAGGATAGGCTTAAGGAGTTAAAATTAACTACACTCGAGACTAGGAGACTAAGGGGTAATCTAATCCAGGTTTTCAAAATTATGAATGGGTTCGAAAACGTAGATAGAGATAGGTTTTTCGAAATATCTCAATATAATAGGACTAGAAATAACAGGTGTAATTTGGCAAGTAGAAGGTTCGAGAGAGTAGTTGCCAAAAATTTTTTTACCCATAGAATAGTAAAAAGGTGGAATAGATTGCCAGTAGAAGTAATTAGTAGCACGCCTAGAAACATGTTTAAAAATTGATTAGACGCATATGTTGATAGATAGGGTATAGTTTAAGTTAGTAAAATTAAGGTTTTTTGGTACGGAAACCACGTAAAATTGTAGGGCCTCTCCACCACCACGGAGGGCATGCACAATACACAATTACAAACACAGTTAGGTAGACTAACCATGAATGGATCCTAGGGTCTTTGTTGGTCTGAAACATTATAACTTTATATATGATATATAATAATATATATATATATATAATACATATATATATTGTGTATATATACTGTATATATAAATATATATATATATATATATATATATATGTTATATGTGATTGGATCCTAGGCTCTTTGTTGGTCTGAAACATTATAACATTATATACTTAATAATGTGTATATATATATATATATATGTAATATATATATATATATGTTATAATGTTATAATGTTTCAGACCAACAAAGACCCTAGGATCCACTCATGGCTGGTCTACCTAACTGAGTTCGTAATTGTGTATTGTGCGTGTCCTCCGTGGTGACGGAGGGGACCTATAATTTTATGTGGGTTCCGAACCACAAGGCATTAATTTTACTACCTTAAACTATACCCAATCTATCAACATATGCGTCTAATCAATTTTTAAACATGTTTATAGACGTGCTACTAATTACTTCTACCGGCAAACTATTCCAGCTATTTATTATTCTATGCGTAAAAAAGTGTTTGGCAACTGCTGTCTCGAGCCTTCAACTTGTCATCTTACACCCATTATTTATAGTCCTATTCAGTGGCGGCTCGTGACGAAAAATTCTAGGGGTGCTGTCTCTAAGAATGGGTTGAAATAATTACTGAAATCAAAGGATGAGCATTGAGCAATGAATAAAAGTTTCAAAAGTTATTGAAAAAGTTATTCAGTGAGCTAATCCTTATATTGTTCTTGATTATTTCAATTGTAAATAAAAAAATTAGGGGTACGGCAGTTCCGCAGTGCATACCGACGAGCCGCCACTGGTTCTATTATATTGAGATATTTTGAAAAAGCTATCTCTATCTACGTTATCGAACCCATTCATAATTTTGAAAACCGGGAATAGATCACTCCTTAGACTCCTAGTCTCGAGTGTAGTCAATTTTAACTCCATAAACCTATCCTCGTACGACACCGACCTAAGCGACGGAATCATTTTAGTTGCTCGACTTTGAACTCTTTCAATTTTGTCTATATCTTTTCGCATATACGGATTCCAAAATTGGATCGCTTACTCGAAATGCGGTCTAACTGATGATTTATAAAGAACAATAATATCGCGCGATTTGTACTAAAAATTCCGAGCTATAAAACATAGAACTTTGTTCGTTTTATTCACCAGCATTGTACTTTGTTGCGCTACTTTTAAATCACCAGTGACTATAACTCCTAAATCTTTTTCCTGCTCTATGCTTCCTCACTCCTTCCATGACATACGATACGCAAAATTACCGTTACGCGAACGTATATGTAGAATTTTGCACTTATCGACGCTAAATCTCATTTGCCATGTGACTGACTAATCAACGATTTTCTTCAGATCTTCCTGGATTTTGCCTCTATCTTCGTCATTAATCGCCCTACCACCCAACTTCGTGTCATCCGCAAACTTAGAAATTGTAATGAATATGCCGACATCTAAATCGTTAATATATATAAGAAAAAGCAAGGGGCCCAATACGGAACCCTGAGGAACGCCACTCGCTTCATTAGCCCAACACGACTCCGCTCCATGAACGACCACCCTCAGTTTCCTACCTCGCAACCACTCTTCTATCCAATTTATTACCACACCCCTGAATCCATGAACCTTAGTTTTCTCAATGAGTCTTTTGTGCGGTACTGTGTCAAACCCTTTTTTTTAAATCTAAATACACTACATCAACCGCCCGATGACTATCGTAAACGTCAAACACGATTTGAAAAAATTTTAAACAATTAGTTAAGCAAGATTTGTTTCGCCTAAAACCGTGCTGCGTATTTCTAACTAAGTTATGCAATTCTAAGTGTTCAACTATACGATCCCTAATTATTGATTGCAGTAGCTTATCTACAACAGACGTTAAACCGATTGGCCTATAATTTCCCGCCGCAACTTTAGCGCCTTTCTTAAAGATAGGTGTTACGTTTGCTAACTTAAAATTATCTGGTACGCACCCCTCAGAAATGGACGCATTAAAAATCTTTGTTAGCGGCACAACAATGCATTTTCATCCGGCCCCGATGATTTATGCATTTTCATTTTATCAATGTAGCGCATTACCTCTCCTTCACTCACCACAATATTATCCAAAATATTACCATTACGAAAAAGTAATTTGTCGATGACCGTACTGATATTCGTTAAATCTTCTATAGTAAAAACTGACGTAAAACATTCATTTAGCAAGGTAGCCATTTCCTTGCTTTGAGAAACTAGCTCTCCATTAACATTTTTCAACGGCCCCAAGTCATTTTTACTGGATTTCTTTTGTTGACATATTGAAAGAATCGCTTGGTTTTTCTTTACCGTCACGAGCTATGGAGATTTCAAATTCGCGCTTGGACTTTTTTATTACACTTTTCACTTCATGCCTTAAAGATATGTAGGTGTTTCGTAACCACAAATTGTCTTTATCGAACATATGTAACCTATAAGCCCTATCTCTACTCTTCATAATATCTCCTACTCTAGAAGCAAACCACAAGTGCTTGTTGTTTTCTTTCGCAAGCTTAATCTTGTACGGTACACATTCCTCATTTATAGTCCTAAATACTGTTTCAAACGATTCCCACATTAGTTTTGCGTTGGAGTTCCCCATTACGTTTTCCCAATTGACGTGTGACAACTAATTTCGAAATTTACAAAAGTCTGCGTACTGGAAGTTAGGAATTTTAGTCGACTTAGCTGGTTTCGAGTGACTTACTGAGAGGACAAATTCTACCATATTGTGATCGCTACTGCTTAATGGTTCTATTACTTGAAGATCAGTGATTAGTCTATCGTCCGTAGTTATTACTAAATCTAAAATACTGTCCAACCTCGTAGGTTCCCCAACCTTTTGAATAAGAAACCTATCCTCTAGAAAATTAACTAAACGATTACCTTCCACGTCTCCCTGCCTTGTATCTTAATTCAAGCTGGCCCGCTCCCTACCTATTATTCTCTTTAGTTCACGATATAACGCTTCGTCCGTATCAGCTGTTTGATTAGGGGGCCTATATATAATCGCAAGAACAAGTTTGAAATCATTCAATTTAATTTCTGCTATAGTCAAATGTATTGGTTCTGGAATTGTGTCTTTACTTCTATAACGTTCGCAATATTATCTTTAATATACAACATAACACCACCTCCTCGCCTACCTATTCTGTTTTTAACAAAAAGTCTATAACCTCTAATTTGATACTGCTCTACAAAGTCACGTGTTTCAGTGCTAAGCCACGATTGATTTATCGCAATTAAATCATAGTCTTTACATGCAATTAAAATAAAAAATTCCTTTATTTTATTTCGTAGGCTACGAGCATTTAAGGATAGAACCTTCAAATTGTTTGTAATTGCGACAACTTCGCGAGCGCAGGGGAAATTTGAGGAAATTACGCTGGGACCGTTCGAGTTACGGCAGCCTGAAAAGAAGAGACAGTATTATGAAATAGTCTTCCTAAACGCGCATCTCCAACGTTTTTATGATGAAGTCCATCTCCAAGGAACAAGTCCCTCCTGCTGTAGAAACTGTTCCAAAGATTCGCAAAATGCACTCTTTCCTGTTGGGAAAGAGACTTTTGGTTATTTTTTACATAGGTCGCCTTGCTGTAGAAATCGTTACGTTGGATAATTCGAGGAAGTATACCTGTTAAAACAATCTTATTTGTTTTTCCTTTAGTCGCTCTAGTAAGTCCGTGTACCTAGCCAGCAGCTCTTCCGATCTAGAATTTAAAACGTTATTAGTACCAACATGAATAGCATAAGTTGTGTCCTCAGAGGTTCCGTCTGTAAAATAGTCAACACTATTAGTTATATCCTCCACCCTTGCACCAGGGTAGCAGTAACGGCGCCTTGGACGAGGGTTTTCCAACAGAATTCCTCAAGCTGCCTTCGAAAAATGGAATCGCCAACGAGTCGTATTTCCGGTTAATCAGAATCTTCGAAACTTAAAACAGAAAACTTATTGTTTGTTATTACTTGTAGACAAGTCTTAGGTTTTCTCAATGGGGCTGTATTACGCATTTGAAGGAAGAGTTGGGAACTAGGGGAAGAGAGAGAGCTATTAGTACTATTTATATTATCAGTAGAAACTGAGGCAGTAGGGGTCGTAACAGGAGTCTCAAGGGATTCTAATTTTGCCGTCAGGAGCATCACGCTTTCTTCGAGCCTCACATTGGCCTCCCTCTCACGTTCTAACTCGTTCCTCAGCTCTTCCATACTTGAGCACCACCTGCAAACTAGCTGTTCATTATTATTAGCCATTGTAAACGACTCACTAAACGTGTAAGCGGCAAATTTCCCTTCACAGCGACTGCAAGTACTTGACGGGGGTGCCATGCTCTTAATTAATTAAAAAACAAAAAACAAAAAACGAGCGTTTGGAAATTAATAAATTACAACTTAGGTCTACCGCGTGCTTATTGTGCCGTCACCTGCGCAAGCCTGCAAAAAATGTTCTTGACACGCAGAAACAGGTCTTGTAACACAAATTTATACTAAAGAATATATACTTAATTAAGCTACCGACGAAAGATCTGTAAAAGAAAAAGTATTAATAAAACTTATGTGTCCGCTATTCGACCGACTTTTTTCTTTCCATTTTTCCTTTTTCCCACGGTGAGTGACCACACTCTATTTGATTCCCCGTTGGAAGGGAAAATGAACCTTATGAAATCTCGTTCTCTAATAGATTCGAAAAACAAACAAGGCAAGCAAGGGAATTTCAACATTATGAAATCTCATTTAGTAATAGATTCGGAAAACAAACAAAGCAAGCCACGTGCACTATCCTTGGTTTAAACAAATAATATAGTAATGAATAAAGTCCATAAACGGAATATATTCGTTAATGAATGATTAGTAAAACGAAGTAATTTAGTTAAGAATGCACCAAACACTATTTTTTAAAGACACTTCAACGAAAACCACTTATTCAATTGGTAACACTAGACACTCGATAAAACACGTCTGTTCACAAGGAAAGACTGATAACATATGATATACTGTATATAATATATATTATATATGTGTGTGTATATATATAATACATATAATATATATGTATACAGTATAAATATATATATATATATATATTTATATATATATATATATATATATATTGAGAAGTGATCAGTCTTTCCTTGTGAACAGACGTGTTTTATCGAGTGTCTAAGGTTACCAATTAAATAAGTGGTTTTCATTGAAGTGTCTTTAGAAAAATAGTGTTTAGTACTTTCTTAACTAAATTACTTCGTGTTATTAATCATTCATTGACGAATATATTTCATTTATTGACTTTATTCATTACTATATTATTTAATTAAACGAAGGCTAGTGCACGTGGCTTGCCTTGTTTGTTTTTTCGAATCTATTAGGAAACGAGGTTTCATAAGGTTGAATATACCTTGTTTGCCTTGTTTGTTTTTCAAATTTATTAGAAAACGAGGTTTAATAAGGTTCATTTTCACTTGCTATGGGGATCAAGTATGGTGTTGTTACCCACCTTGGGAAAAAGGAAAAAAGGAAATAAAATTCGGTCGAATAGCGGACAGATAAGTTTTATTAATACTTTTTCTTTTTCAGATCTTTCTTCCATAGCTTAATTAAGTATATATTCATTTAGTATAAATTTGTGTTAGAATAACCTCTTTCTGCGTTTCAAGAACATTTTGCGTGCTTGCGCAGTTGACGGTACAATAAGCACGCGGTAGACCTACGTTGTAATTTGTTAATTTCCAAACGCTCGGTTTTTTGTTTTTGTTTTTTCAATTACTTAATAGCATGGCACCCCCGTCAATTACTTGCAGTCGCTCTGAAGGGAAATTTTCCGCTTACGCCTTTACTTTGGCTAATAATTATGAACAGTTAGTTTGCAGGTGGTGCTCAAGCATGGAAGAGCTGATGAACGAGTTAGAAAGTGAGAGGGAGGTCAGAGGGTGGCTCGAAGAAAGGGTGATGCTACTGACTGCAAAATTAGAATCCCTTGAGACTTAAGTTAAGACCCCTACTGCATCAGTTTCTACTAATAATATAAATAGTACTAAGAGCCCTCTCTCTTCCCTGCTTCCCAACCCTTCTTTCAAGTGCGTAATGGAGCACTATTGAGAAAACCTAAGACTTGCCTACAAGTAATAACCAACAATAATTTTTCTGTTTTAGTTTTCGAAGATGCTGATTAAACGGAAATACGACTCGTTGGCGATTCCAATTTTCGAGGGCAGCTCGAGGAATTCTGTGGGAAAACCCTCGTCCAAGGCGCCGTTACTGCTACCCTGGTGCAAGGGTGTAGGATATAACTAATACTGTTGACCATTTTACAGAACGGAACCTCTGAGGACACAACTTATGTTATTCATGTCGGTAATAATAACGTTTTAAATTCTAGATCGGAAGAGCGGCTGGCTAGGTACAGGGACTTACTAGAGCGACTAAAGGAAATAACGAACAAGATTGTCTTAACAGGTATACTGTACTTCCTCCACTTATCCAACGTAAAGAGTTCTACAGCAAGGCGACCAATATCAACAATAACCTAAAGTCTCTTTGCCAAAAGGAAGGAGTGCATTTTGCGAATTTTTGCAAGTTTGTACAGCAGGAGGGACTTGTTCCCCGGAGATGGACTTCATCTTAATGACGTTGGAGATGCGCGTTTAGGAAGACTTTTTCATAATACTGACTCTTCTTTTCAGGCTGCCGCAACTCAAACGGTCCCAGCGTAATTTCCTCAAATTTCCTTTGAGCTCGCGAAGGTATCGTAATTATAAACAATTTGAAGGTTCTATCCTTAAATAATCGTACCCTACGAAATAAAATAAACGAATTTTTTTCTTTACTTGCTTGTAAAGACTATGATTTAATTGCGACAAATGAAGCGTGGAATAACACTGAAACACGTGACTTTGTAGGGGAGTATCAAATTAAAGGTTATAGACTTTTTGTTACAAACAGAATAGGTAGGCGTGGAGGCGGTGTTATGCTGTATATCAAAGATAATATTGCGAACGTTATAGAAGTAAAGCACACAATTCCAAAACTGATAGATTCGACTATAGCAGAACTTAAATTGAACGATTTCAAACTTGTTGCGGTTATACCATACATATGTCCCACAAAAAGTACAACCAACTTTAGATTGTACTAACTCCTCCAAAAATTGAGATATTTTGGATCTGTTTATTTGATTTAATATAGCAAATTATTCTTTGTTAACGTTCAAATGTATTCATTAGGGTGGAGCGAAAAATACTTTTTTTCTAGTATGAAGTTCTAATAGTGATTAAAAGTTGCATTCAGTGGACGATATATACCTGCCAAAATATGAGTTCATTTGTTTAATACTTACAGCTGCCACCAGGGGGCTAAAGTTAACACAATTTTGTGTAAAAAGGAAAAAAATGCTTCTATTTTAGGTTTATCAAACTATTATAAAATTTTATCTTAGAATTATCTAATAGTTTGATTAAGATTCTTAAATGATAAGAATTCGTTTTGTAAAAATGCCTTTTCATATGCTTAATATCTTCAGCTGCCACAAGAGGGCTGAAGTTAACTTAAAAATGACAATTAAGTATGATTCTGTATTTACTTGAAAAAGGGAACAGTAATAAATTAGGATGTCTCTCCTCCTTTATACTGGCTTGAGACAGTTAACCCTTTAAGGACTGAAGATGCCAATTGCTAACGTTTCAAGTACACGCATTCATAACTTAACCCTACAAAAAATTCAGGGCTTAAAGGGTTAAGAAACGTTATTTCGTGCCTTAGCGGAGTTACCACCCTTTCCCCAACCAACCTCTCTCTAGAAAGGGTTCTTGCTGAAGACTATTTAGTAATTTGCTTTTGTGACAAATTTTGGCTGTTTTTTCCTTGATTCTAATGTAGCACGAATCCAACCGTCTCTGTTTGTAGGTCCGTAGACTGATCCAGCAGCGTCTGTAACGAGCTTGACGCATCTCTCTACGGCTTGTGTATGACATGGAAACTGAAATAATTCTGAATGAAGAGTAGTACCATGTTTGATGCATGATTCAATATCATCAAGAGAAACTCCTTTGGTTATCGGTGTTGTTCTGCTATCTGAAAATCTTGCCACATAATGAGATCTGTATAGTCTTTGGCATAAAAATTTATTTCTGGCACCTTAAAATACCTGATAACATCTGTTTCTTGAATGCATGCCCTTGCTTTTATGACACGCCTAAATCCCAACTGACACACATGCTCCCTTTCATCAGCTATCATTGCAATGAGAATGTTTTCTTGATTTGCGTAATATGCATTTCGCTGAATGACTGAGTCATGTACTCTCCTAAGCTCTTCACGGAGATACCGGCTTCTTGCAATCATATGCCACATATGTTTAGCACCATATTGGCATAATGGTTTACGCTTTATCTGAAACCACATTGGTGCGTATACTCTAACAATGAAAGTAGCTAATTCTTGTAAATTGCCTGAAGGATTCTCTGTGCTTGCATATAACCGCAGAGTCCTGTTTGCTGTGGTGAGCCACCTTGAATGTGATATATTGCCTGGACTCTTATGACTAAGACTCTTTGAGAATGTTCCACTTGATATAGCCTTGTGAATTTCAAGAAGGTATTTCTGGTCAGTACTTATGTCATCTACATCAACTTCACACATGTCCTCTTGAATTTCAATGGGTTTGAAGTTAACTATGGGAAGCTTTTCACAGTCTGAAAGTGCTCGGCCAATTTCTCCTGAAAATGCTCTTGGTCCAGTAGTGGTACCATCCAAGTGATGAAACAGATGGCGCAATGGAAGTTCATTAAGGTGTAAAAGGCATATCAGCCACTGCAATGGCTTATTAAAGGCTTCTTCCAGTAATCTTATTGTGCCTCCAATACTACCAGTGTTAACCACTGTCGAATCACAGCCAACTGCAACGATGTTCCCTATATCAACATTCCTTTCTTTCAAGCAATTCACTAGCGCTGTGCAAATGTATTTAGCTTTGACACTGGAAGGTGTCACATGTGCAAAGTACAGAGAGTGTTGTTCAGATATTATGCTGATATGCTCTTCGCGTTTGGTTCTTTGGTGGTTAGAGCCATCACTCTCCTGGACTTGAATCATTGTTTTATCCTTTCTGCCATCAAAGTATAATCCCCGCATGGTTTTTGGCTCTCCTATCTGTTGTAGTTCCTTTCTCTGTTTTGTCTTTCACGTCTTAGCTTACTTCTGTCTATAATATTCCCTTTGTCTTCGGGAGTAACAATTTTAAGATCTGCCAATACTGCAGAAGCAATAGCAGCCCCAGCTCTGTCCGACATTTTAAATCTATCACAAGTAATTGCTAATGAAGACAGTGGCTCACGCATCTGTTGTTCTGATATTACATATTGAGTCGAGGTTGTATCTTCCTCATTATCTTCAGATATCTCTTCTAGTTGTTGAAGTTCACTTGTCCCTGTTTCGATTTGTAAGTTGGACGTATTGGTTATAGCAGCACTAGTTGTTTGTCAGGATTCCAGACGTGCTTTTTCCATTTCCTTTCGATGTTCTCTTGCTTGTAATCGTCTTGTGTGTGCTATGTCAATGCTTCCTATCACCATTATTCTGCGTGTTCGTTGGTCATTTAAAAAATCCTGCTCTTTTGGAGGGACTTTCTTACTCTTTTCACATGAGCATCTCCTAAACTCCTTACATTTGCAGGTGCAGATGTCAAACAAAGTGCATTTTGAAGAGTTTTCAAATTCTTCAAGCTGATTTTTGTACTTAGGCTGATCCTTGCGTGACTTGTATGGCTTTAATAAGGACCTGTATTTATCATGGTACACTCGCATCATCTGTAAAACGCGTGTATGTGAAACTATTGGCAAAGAGGCCTTCTTCCAAATATTTTCTACCTTTTTGGAAACTGCCTCTGCTATTTCAGAAAATAAAGGCTCCTTGTTATTCATCTGCTCCTTCACTAAATGTTTTGTGAACAGGTAATCTTTCATAATGCAGTTACAAGTTGGTAGTTGCATATCACTCATCTCACAAGGTACTTCAAATATGGCACACTTCATATGTTCTCTAGTGAAATGTTTAGATTTAGTATTTGATGCCATAACATTTTTAAGAAAAATTCACAATCACAAAATATCCTGTAACATCAAAACATTATATAATTAATATATATAATATATTTTATAAGTATATATAATAAATTATATAAATATATAATATATTATATAAATAAACTAAAATTATATAATACATTATAACAAGCATTTTATAATAAAATCAATATTATCTCTATATAAATCACTTTAAAATAAAGTTTTATAATATTCCGATCATATTAAAAACTCTCCGATCAACTGAGCGACTAGGCCTACTACCTAAGAAGACAAGTGTTAACACACTGTTCTAATGACTCACAGAAAGAAATTCCTTCACACCAAAACCCTCCCCCACAACATTCAGTGTAGTCTCAACATGACTCAGTTACTCTAAATTGTGTTAACTTCAGCTCTCTTGTGGCAGCTGAAGATATTAAGCATATGAAAAGTCATTTTTACAAAACGAATTCCTATCATTTAAGAATCTTAATCAAACTATTACATAATTCTAAGCTAAACTTTTATAATAGTTTGACAAACCTAAAATAGAAGCTTTTTTTTCCTTTTTACACAAAATTGTGTTAAATTTAGCCCCCTGGTGGCAGCTGAAACTTTTAAACAAATGAACTCATATTTTGCCAGGCATATTTCGTCCACTAAATGCAACTTTTAATCACTATTAGAACTTCATACTAAAACAAAAGTATTTTTCGCTCCACCCTAGTATTCATGTTAAAACGATTTAGTGTTTAAGCATCTGCTTTGAACTGAAGGGTACAGCAAAATGGGTTGCGCGGAATGATAATTTCTCCCAACCAGATAGCTCCTCTTGCTTTAACCAATGTGCTACTTTTTACGTCGAACGATATTGCAAATATTTTTTTTAAATAATTCGAACTTTTGTATCTAAGATACGAGTCATACATATAAATGAAGAATCTGAATTACTAAATTTATAAATAACTTTGAAACCCTTATCATGCAGTTTACACGAAGGCAGCGCGTTCTCATGGTCACAACTTATCTGCAAACTAAAAGCTTAAAACAAGTTCAGAATACCTTCGAACTGCAATTTCCCGATAGAGCTTCTCCAACTAAACATACAATTTTGAAGAATGTTCGGAAATACAAAGAAGGAACGGTCCTCAATTTGAACAAAGGACGTTCAGGCCATCCGAAGACGGCAAGAACAGACGAGAACATTCAGCATGTTCGGCATTTATTAGAGAGACATCCAAAAGTGTCCACAAGGCGAAATGGTACAGAACTCTCACGCATGTCATTTCATCGAATAGTTCGTGAGGATTTGAATTTGTACCCATACAGAATGGAAATTCGACATCAACTCATTGAAGGAGATCTACCTCGCCGCCTAAGATTTGCCCAGTGGTTTCTTGAAAAACCAGAAAGATTCACGGAACAATTAGCGGTTGGAAATGAGGCGGCCTTTTCTATGAATGGTCTAGTGAACAGACAAATCTGCCGTCAGTATGCACCAAGAAATCATCCACCTGACAATCATATCTACGAAAAGAATAACTCTAGACAAAAGCTGTCTCTCTGGGTAGGACTGTGCGGTAATGGAGCGTTAATTGGCCCGGTCTTTTACGATGGTAATCTAAATGGTGAAGCTTACCTAGAAATGATAGACCGAGAAATCCTTCCACAAATACGTATTACTTATGGAAACCGATTTAATCGTATTTGGTGGGTGGAAGACGGAGCTCCTGCTCACAGGAGAGTTATTGTGAAGGAACGCTTGCAGGAAGTCTTCCACCAAAGAGAAATTGCTACAGGCCATGACATTGAATGGCCTCCCAGAAGCCCTGACTTGACCCCGTGTGATTACTTTTTATGGGGTCATTTGAAAAATAGAGTATTTGCATCACAACCTATCAAATTAGATGATTTGAGGACTCGCATCACAGCTGAAATCAACTTGTTAAAAGACAATCCAGATCTTATCAAAAGAGTGATGGGGAAGATGAGATCTCGACTCCAGATTTGTATCGATAGGAATGGCGGTCATGTTGAAAGAAAACGAAACGAAGCATAACTTTTGCAATAAGGAATAAAGAAAAATCTGCTTTGTATCTTATTAAAATTATGTTAAAGTATCTATTATTATGTATTTGTCTTTTCATTACATCGATAGCACCCACATTATTTTTTCATTGACCAATTTTGCGCAAGCCATTTTGTTGTACCCTTCAGTTAAAAGCAGATGCTTAAACACTAAATCGTTTAAACATGAATAAATTTGAACGTTAAGAAAGAATAATTTGCTATATTAAATCAAACAAACAGATCCAAAATATCTCAATTTTTGGAGGAGTTAGTACAATCTAAAGTTGGGTGTACTTTTTTGTGGGACATATGGTATATAGGCCATCTAATCAAACAGCTGATACAGACGAAGCGTTATATCGTGAACTAAGAGAATAATAGGTAGTGAGTAGGCCTTATTATGGGTGACTTTAATTGTGCCAATGTGAATTACGATACAATGCAGGGTGACGCGGAAGTCAATCGTTTAGTTAATTTTCTAGAAGATAGGTTTCTTATTGAAAAGGTTGGGGAACCTACGAGGTTGGACAGTATTTTAGATTTAGTAATAACTACGGATGATAGGCTAATGACGGATCTTCAAGTAATAGAACCGTTAAGCAATAGCGATCAAAATATGGTAGAGTTTGTCCTCTCAGTAAGTCACTCGAAACCAGCTAAGTCGACTGAAATTCCTAACTTCCAGCACGCAGACTTTTGTAAATTTCGAAATGAATTGTCACGCTTCAATTGGGAAACGTAATGGGGATCTCCAACGCAAAACTAATGTTGGAATCGTTTGAAACAGTATTTAGGACTATAAATGAAGAATGCATACCGTACAAAATTAAGCGTGCGAAAGTAAACAACAAGCCCTTGTGGTTTACTTCTAGAGTAAGGGATATTATAAATAGTAGAGATAGGGCTTATAGGCTACATAAGTGCGATGAAGACAATTTGTGGATACGAAACAATTACATATCTCTAAGGCGTGAAGCGAAAAATGTAATAAAAAAGTCCAAGCGCGAATTTGAAATCTTCATAGCTCGTGACGACATTGAAAACCCCAGGCGATTCTTTCAATACATCAACAGTAGAAATCCAGTAAAAACTGTCTTGGGGCCGTTGAAAAATTTTAACGGAGAGCTAGTATCTGAAAACAAGCAAATAGCTACCTTGCTAAACGAATGTTTTACATCAGTTTTTACTAAAGAAAATGTAACGTTTATCCCTACGATCATAGACATAATACCTTTTCATAATGGTAATATTTTGGATAATATTGTGGTTAGTGAAAGGAAAGCAATGCGGTATATTGATAAAATGAAAATGCGTAAATCACCTGCGCCGGATTCCATATATTCTTGTTTAGAAATACGCAGCACGGTTTTATGCGAAACAAATCAAGCTTAACTTATCTTTTTAAATTTTTTCAAAGCATGGTTGAAGTTTACGATAGTCATCGGTCGGTAGATATAGTGTATTTAGATTTTCAAAAAGCGTTTGACACCGTACCGCCGTACCGCACAAAAGATTCCGTCGCTTAGGTCGAAGTCGTACGAGGATAGGCTTAAGGAGTTAAAATTGACAACGATCTTGACTAGGAGGCTAAGTGGTGATCAATCCAGGCTTTTAAAATTAAGAATGGGTTCGCTAACGTAGATAGAAATAGCTTTTTCGAAATATCTCAATATAATGGGTCTAGAAATAACTAGAAATAAAGAGAAATAATGTTATAATGTTATAATGTTTCAGACCAACAAAGACCGTAGGATCCACTCATGGCTGGTCTACCTTTGTTCGTATTTGTGTATTGTGCATGTCGTCCCTGGTGGAGGAGAGGACCTACAATTCTATGTGGGTTCCGAAACACAAGGCATTAATTTTACTACCTTCAAATATTTCCAATTTATTAACATATGCATCTAATCGATTTTTAAACATGTTTATAGACGTGCTACTAATTACTTCTACCGGCAAACTATTCCAGCTATTTACTATTTTATGCGTAAAAAAGTTTTTGGCAACTGCTGTCTCGAACCTTCTACTTCTCAGCTTACACCTGTTATTTCTAGTTCTACTAAATTTTGCTATTTCGAAAAAGCTATCTCTATTTAGAGTACGTTATCGAACCCATTCATAATTTTGAAAACCTGGATTAGATCACCCCTTAGCCTCCTAGTCTCGAGTGTAGTCAATTTTAACTCCTTAAGCCTATCCTCGTACGACTTCGACCCAAGAGACGGAATCATCTTAGTTGCTCGTCTTTTAATACTTTCGATTTTGTGTATATCTTTTCGCATATACGGATTCCAAAATTGGATCGCGTACTCCAGATGGGGTCCAACTAATGTTTATAAAGAGGAACAATAATATCGCTTGATTTGTACTCAAAATTCCGAGCTATAAAACCTAGCATTTTGTTCGCTTTATTGACTGCTGCTGTATTTTGTTTCGCCACTTTTAAATTACCAGTGGCTATAACTCCTAAATCTTTTTCCTGCTGTACGCTTGCTAACTCCTTCCCTGACATACTATAGGCAAAATTACCGTTACGCGAACCTATATGTAAAATTTTCCACTTATAGACGTTAAATCTCATTTGCCATGTGACTGACCAATCAACGATTTTATTCAGATTTTCCTGGATTTTACCTCTATCTTCGTCATTAATCGCCCTACTACCCAACTTCATGTCATCCGCAAACTTTGAAACTGTACTGACTAGGCCTACATCTAAATCGTTAATATATATAAGAAAAAGCAAGGGGCCCAATATAGAACCCTGAGGAACGCCGTTCGCTACATTAGCCCAACACGACTCTGCTCCATCAACGACTTCCCTCTGTTTCCTACTTCGCAACCACTCCTCTATCCAATTTATTACTCCACCCTTGATTCCATGAGCCTTAGTTTTTTCATCGAGTTGTTTGTGCGGTACGGTGTCAAAAGCTTTTTAGAAATCTAAATACACTACATCAACCGCCCGAATACTATCGTGAACTTCAACCACGCTTTGAAAAGATTCTAAAAGATTAGATAAGCAAGATTTGTTTCGCCTGAAACCGTGCTGCGTGTTCCTAACCAAGTTATGCAATTCAAAATGTTCGACTACACGATCCCTAATTATTAATTCCAGTAGCTTACTTACAACAGACGTCAAACTGATTGGCGTATAATTTCCGGCCGCATCTTTATCGCCTTTCTTAAAGATAGGTGTTACATTTGCTAACCTGAAATTATCTGGTACGCACCCCTCAGCAATGGACACATTAAAAATCTTTGTTTGCGGTAAAATAATGCTATCTTTTAATTCTTTTTGTTGTATGGGATATATGGAATACGGCCCCGGTGATTTACGCATTTTTATTTTATCAATATAGCTCATTACCTCCCCTTCACTAACCACAATATTATCCAAAATATTACCATTATCAAAAGGTATTATGTCTATGACCGTAGGGATATTCGTTACATTTTCTATAGTAAAAACTGACGTAAAAAATTGGTTTAGCTTGGTAGCCATTTCCTTGTTTTCAGAAAATAGCTCTGTTAACATTTTTCAACGGCCTCTAGACTGGATTTATATTGTTGACGTATTGAAGGAATCGCATGGGGTTTTCTTTATTGTCACGAGCTATGGAGATTTCAAATTCGCGCTTAGAATTTTTTATTACACTTTTCGCTTCACGTCTTAGAGATATGTAGTTGTTTTGTAACCACAAATTGTCTTTATCGTACTTATGTAGCCTACAAGCCCTATCTCTGCTCTTTATAAAATCTCCTACTCTAGATGTAAACCACAAGGGCTTGTTGTTTATTTTCGTACGGCTAATTTTTTATGGTACACCGTCCTCATTTATAGTCCTAATTACTGTTTCAAACGATTCCCACATTATTTTTGCGTTGAAGATCACCATTACGTTTTCCCAACTGACGTGTGACAATTCATTTCAAAATTTACAAAAGTCTGCGTGCCTGAAGTTAGGAATTTTAGTCGAGTTAGCTGATTTTGAGTGACTCACTGAGAGGGTAAACTCTACCATATTATGATCGCTATTGCTTAACGGTTCTATATGCAAAGCAATTGCATTATGTTGCAAGAGTGCCAACCCCACCTCCCTTGGTGGCACCTCAACCCCCTTTGTTGTACCCCCACCACCCTTTGTTTCAAGGTGGGAACCTCTTTGGGGAGAATGTGAGAAGGCTTTACCCCCTAAAGGGGCATACCTAACCTGGGGAACCTATATATATATATATATATATATATATATATATATATATATATATTTTATATATATATGCGTGTACATATATATATATATATATATATGTATATATATTATAAATATGTATATTATATATATATTGCTTTTGTTGCTGTTGCTGCTTTTGTTGAGTTTGATCGACGGTTCAGGATCGACCTGCAGTCCCCATCTGCAGCATCCCGCCTCATGTGCGGGATTTGGTGAAGGAAGGAATTGCTGTCTGATCTCCTGCCTTCGTAGCCAGCCATGCATTGCTGGTCAGGGACTTTGCACATGAATCTGTCCTGCTGGTTCTTGAAGTTATTCTGGTCGGTGTGCTGGAGATTTCTCATTTCTTTGTGAAGGCCATTGAAAAGCTTAGTAGTATAACCGCAAAATGCCAGAGTGCAAAGCAATTGCATAATGTTGCAAGAGTGCCAACCCCACCCCCCTTGGTGGCACCACAACCCCCTTTGTTGTACCCCCACCACCCTTTGTTTCAAGGTGGGAACCTCTTTGGGGAGAATGTGAGAAGACTTTACCCCCTAAAGGGGCATACCTAACCTGGAGAACCTCTTTGGGGGTGAAGGTGGGACGGCCTGACGCCCCCATAGGGGCATACCTAACCTAAGGGAGAGAGAGAGATAGAGTAGGAGAGGACCCAGTGGAATGGTCTTCACTTGACGAGTGCCAAGCGCATATGACTCCTTCATCAACCCCGCCGCTCTCTTATAGGGCCCCTAATCAGCCAGTTAGCTTAGAAGGCTGAGTTGCCAGTTTGCGCCATGTTTTTAATTATTCCGTATATTCCGGTTTAATCGGCCAGAGCCAGCAGGCGCCACGGCCAGTTGGCTTAGAAGGCTGAGCTGCCAGATTGCGCTATGTATTTAATTATTCCATTATTAATTAGCAAGTTGGCTTAGAAGGCTGAGTTGCCAGATTCGTTATTTATTAAATTATTCCATATATCAATCAGCCAGTTGGCTTAGAAGACTGAGTTTCCAGATTGCGCTATATATTTAATTATTCCACATATTATTCAGCCAGTTAACTTAGAAGGTTAAGTTGCCAGATTGCACTATGTATTTAATTAAACCATTTATTCATCCGTCAGTCGGCTTAGAAAGTTGAGTTGTCAGCTTCGTTACTTATTAAATTATTCCATATATTCATCCATCAATTGGCTTAGAAGATCGATTTGACAAATAACAATTAATTAATTATTCTGAAATCCGCTTTAGAAACCAAACAAATGATATAATTGTGTACAAACAAAAAGGAATAAATAAAACACCAATACATCATTCTGTTTATTTTAGCTGAATTAATGGATATACAATAGCTGTATATATATGGTCAAATAATAGCATCATGAATGGAAAATATATAATCGTACAAAACGGTACATTATCAAAGTATTAGTACAGGAAAAAATACAGTTATATTAAATACATTGAAAATATACAAAACATAGTGTGATCAATATATTCGTACAGGAAAATATACATATATATTAAATATATTGAAAATATACAAAACGTATAATCATGTTATTAGAGGAAAAATATATATTTTCTTTCCGTTCTACGGTGCAAAATGATAAACTCGCATTTGATAGAGTCTATATCAACATCGCCATTACTTTGTACGATGTGTTGAAGCCGTCCAAGCATCACTTCACCGATTAACTGATAGGGTGGTCTATACTCAATATAAATGGCTTTCATTTCGTTCAATACTCTTTTTGTACCCACTTTACACTCGGCGGGCAAGTTATCTTTAAGCACGGCTAGAACACAATCAAAAGCACGCACAAAAATGTCATCGTTAACCACAACATTAAATATAAGTTTATAATCATGCCTTTCCAATCGGGGATTTTTTCTTAACATCCCGAACTTTTCAATCGTGAACTCTTCTTCACTCGGAATAGCGGCATTGGAAATAATCTTCCAAATCGTAACGACTCCTATCCACTATATAGAGGTACAACTCTTCAGGGTGAACAGTGTAGGCCAGCTCAGCTCTGTACCTCTCAAGTGCTTTGTACCAAAGTTCAGGGTATTTCGAAGAATCTAAACCTTTTAAATATGCATCCAGATCTAAACCGTTCTCCCCCTGTTCATTCCTACATTCAACAAACCCGTCGAGCAGGGCGGTGTATGCGTGTTCAAGAACCGTGACAAAATAAATCATGTCTGTAAAACGACCGTCTAATATAGGCTTCAGCTTACGGAATCCGACGATTTCAAACATTCTGTCGAGGATGAAACGGCTTCGTGTAGGGACAAGAACATCATTATCAGCTGTGTTCTTCCAGATCAGTCGTATATCAATGCATGGTTGTTCGTTATTTACACAATGTACAAACAATGGTATATGAGGAGGCGTCGCTAATCATCTCTCTTATTGTACCTACGCCGACAGGTATTTTATAACGTCCTCAGCCCACCTCTCAACTACCACGAAGATTCTATTCATCTTCTCAACACTTAAATAAATTACGTTACGTTTGCTTGCATGCCTGCAGGTCATTTCAAGCACATAGTTAATGGTGCCGGTTTCACGCCTGAACACGCGCAATGATCGTCACCGAGACGTCGTACGAGGCGTTGAGAATGCTTCTCAAAAGGAGTTCCATCGTATTCGCACGTCTAGTCAGTTCAAGCTCTGAGATGACTATGGAACGTCCACTCGGTGCAAGCTCTGAGATGATTATGAGCCACAGTAGACAAGATCAGTTCGACGGGTGGAATGAATCACGCTGATGAAACGTGAATGGGTTTGTTTCAACTCGTATGCTCCATGAGGTACACAGGTGGGCGGCACGGGAGGAGTGAGTCACACCATAATCTAATGAAACCTGTAGGGCGCTGATCCAACATGAATTGTTGTAACTCATTATATTGGGCAGGTGTTTTGAGAAATTTTCCGATACAAGAATTAATTTCGGTTTTAATGTTTTATCACTCCCACTCCCCCGAATACGCACCAGACATTTTTGCAGAGGGATTTTCACGAACTAAACATATTTTATAACGTTTTTAAATGTTTTATCACTCCTAAACATCTTCACAAACCGGCGTGCTATTAGAAGCAAACATGTTCATATTTATCCTTTTTGTTTAACAAACGATACTCATCTCTAAAATCTGTTAAAAACTTACAACCCATTAGCCACAACCTCACTACAAACCTCATCCTGATATATATTAATGTAGTGGTAAAAATACTTAAGATTGTCCATGATGAAAAGATTTACATTTTCAGCCGTAGGGTACGAGTAATCGGTATGGTGTAACATGATATAATACCGCTTATCACACCACTCATCCACAAGACTCACTACCCATAACTGTTTATCTTCTGAGCGTGTTGCTTCTTCTACCACGCGGTATATGTGAGCCTTTATAAAGCTTTGTTCTATAACATACTTCAGTACATTGTCTGTACTGCGAAATCCTACATCTCCCTCGCCAGAATATCCGTAGAGTATTTGAATAGCATGACCCTTCGCACGATTCAATGCAGTCTTAAAAGAGGCAAAGGAGGCGGGAATAGGGAGTTTTTCAGTATCCACTACATCTTCGCACTTAGCAGAATACCACTTCATAAATGTTGAACAGGCGATATTAAAGGTAGCCATTACTATTTTCTTTTAAGCGAGACAATACACGTCTGGGCTCAAGGTTATACAGAGGTAAACTGAGTACGGAAGGGTAGATGCCAGCTCAGGTTGCGGCGTGATTCACGTCAACGGTCTCACAGTGGGCGGAGCTTAGCTTTTTACTGTACACACGCACGCACGCAAAGTGAAACGCTACTTGAAACATGATTTATTTAATAAACGAAATATTCAGGGTGTATATATAAGGGGTTCCAAAAAACCTTAGCCCCCCCATTTGCAGCTTACATGTTTACTTATATCGAAATAGTTTTTAGTGATTATAAAAATATATAAAATTCTTTATTTATTGCAGGTATTAAAATTACTCTAGCTGATAAACTGATAATATAATGACTTCTCAATTAATTGGTGATTCGGAGAGGCAACGTGTGATAGATCGCATACGAGCAATAACATTTCGGGAAGCTCGTGATGCTGGAGCCACCTTTATAACACGTTCATGGGTTGCCAAAAAGTTGCGAAGAAGTGAGGACTTCGTCAAAAGAAATTGGAATAAAACTTTGGATGAATGTGAAATGGATACAACCAAATCTGGGCGCCCAAGTTTTCCACTCTCTCAGGAAACAAAGGACATCATTGAAAGCGTTACGCGTAAGCAGAAAAATAGCTGTGCTAAACTTTCTAGACTTTCTAGAGAGATCGAGGTGTTGAGAGGAAAGATCGTTAGTGGTGAGATCATTCGACTGTACCGTCATAGACAAAGTTTAAAGCCTTGGCATGAACATCCAAAGCAAAGAAAAACTCAATTTAACATCGATGACAGAATGTGGTTTGCCCATTTTCTTGAAGATTGGGATGTGGATGATTTCATGCATTTAGCTGTCTCCGATGAATTTTTTGTTTACGTAACACGTCGGCCTAACTACCAAAATGATCGATTGTGGGCCACAACACCAAATGAAATCGATGACAATGAACATTATCGCGAATTATTAAAAAGTCCAGACTGTGTTGGTGTGTTTGTTTTGTTCACTGCAAAGAAGCTCATGTGAGTGCTGAAGCCAAATGGTCAGAGTTGGTATGGACAGTATTTTCGTGATATTATTCTATCCCAGCATGTCATTCCTTTTCTAAGAAACCCAAACAATGTTATGGATGTCGATCAGGTCACACTTCTGCAGGATAAGGCCCCCTGCTTTAAGGCATTAGCCACTCAACAGTTGTTGCGGAACCATGAGATCGATTTCTTTGGAAATGAAGAATGGCCAGGGAATTCTCCTGACCTGAACGTCTGTGAACACATTAGATCAGTTATAAAGGACAAGGTTGAATGTCTCTTGTTTCAAGAACCTGCAGCAATCGATTTTAGAAGGATACAATGACGCAACACATTGAAACTGTTTTAGCAAATTTGCGTAACGATCAAGATCTATTCACGTCACTTTTGGCAAGCTACCCAAAGCGAATTCAGGCTGTATTGGAAGCCAATGGCGGGAACACCAAGTTTTAATTGTTTCTCATTAAATGCAGGATTAAATTCTCTTTTGTTAGGTATGTTTAGTTTTACTGTAACTCTAATGGTTTATGCCATGGGCGGGGGCTAAGGTTTATTGGAGCCCCGTATTTACAAATATATGTAATAAATAAGTTAACAAGAGACATATCAAAGATTATGGTATCCAAAGGGGACGGTGTCATAGGTACCAGGTACCTGGTAGCGTTTCCTATAGGTGTTACGGCACACCTTTTTACCACTAAGCTTCTTCACGCCTCCCAGCTTCTGCGCCCGAAAATTGTGGGTACCTACAGTCAGTTGGGACGAGCGGTCACCCTCATCTTCTTTCAAGCACACTAACTCCTTCAGCGAATCAACCCGCCGATTCGCTTGGTTGAGCGTGATACCCTTAGCCTTCACGATATACTTCGTATCATCCCCTATCCTCATCTGTACCCCATAGGTTTTTGGCCCTGTTAACACAAACGAGTCGGCCTATGCGTTGTTCCCATACTCATCCTTGATCTCGTGAGTTAGCTCATCGAGGAACTCCCCAATAGCGGGCATGTATTCACCCCTCCTCGCTGTGAATATCACGCTATCTGTATCAGCATACAATACCCGCCGCCCAAGAGAATGCAATAGGTCCCAACGTTTGATGCGCGCGTAGGCTGTTGTGAAGCTGGCTACAGGAATGTTTGCAACCCGTGAGGTGTCTGTGGACAATTCGGTGTTGTTGTACTTTATTATGTAAGTATTACCTACATTCACAATCTCCATGACCTTTTTATCGGGTGCGTTGGCATAATCCCAGACTTCGCTATAACTTTGCGCCAAATGAACGTTTCCTTTACCGGTATTCTACGCAAATTTTCCCGAAAGGCTGTTTAGGCACAACTTTGCACTAAAGTGCTTGCCGGGTATCTTTACAATTTGGGTACGGTCAAGTTGTATACCTTCGTGGTCACGGTAACGCTGAATATAAGACGTTTTTTCATCTTCAGTTTCAACCCCTCGCGGATATCCTGACGCCTCAACCTTATCCTTCAAAAATGCGTTTATATATGGTGTGAAAAGGTTGGGTAGCTTCTGAAACCTCCACACTATAGCGGAGTGAAAAACACATTTTTCGAATGTTCAAATTGGCTAGTGTGGAAAATGTGTGGAGTAGTGTGGAAATAAGCTGGTATAAATTTAAAATCATAACATTAATATTTTCAGGTGCCACAATGACCTTCAATATTGAAAAAAATTGAAAAAAGCAGATTTTAACCAATAATTACAGAAGAGTCCACGATTCACAATAGACAAGAATTTATTCACACTTGTATAAAAATAGCTCAGTCAACCTTTAAAAAAAGTTTCTATTCTCTAAAAACAGTTTTCTATAGTCAGCTCACTCAGCTGTCACGTGACGCCTCAACCTTATCCTTCAAAAATGCGTTTATATATGGTGTGAAAAGGTTGGGTAGCTTCTGAAACATCCACACTAGGGCGGAGTGAAAAACTCATTTTTCGAATTTTCAAATTGGCTAGTGTAGAAAATGTGTGGAGTAGTGAGGAAAAAATTGAAAAAAGCAGATTTTAACCAATAATTACAGAAGAGTCCACGATGCACAATAGACAAGAATTTATTCACACTTGTATAAAAATAGCTCAGTCAACCTTTAAAAAAGTTTCTATTCTCTAAAAACAGTTTTCTATAGTCAGCTCACTCAGCTGTCACGTGAGTACCTCGGTTCAGTGTAGCTGTCGCTCTCGTAGCAGGTGGGTGTTCTGTTGTTGGCGTTACTCAGATAGTCTAAACTATATTTCTTATATATTTTGCATTTCTGTATTGTGTTGCCCTAAGTTTGCCATGTACTATTAACTGAAATTAACGTATAATTGATATTAGCTCTTTCTTTTTCAGATTTGTATACTTTCAAATGTCTCGAGTTTGTGCAAAATCAACCAGGGCCTCAACTGAGTGCCCCATGTTTGGTATGGGGGAAGATTTGTGGCACAGGAATCTTCCTACATACGAAGGAGTTTTTAAATATTACTTGTTTGTAAGAAACGATTTGAAACAGAATACTAATAAAGATCCTTCAATATCTCAAATATTAGAACAAGTTGTTGATAAATTGAAAACATTTGGGAAAGTGCTTCCGTCCCAATTCTGTCAGACAGGCGAATTGAAACAATGTTCAGAAGCTACCACGAAAAGTATCGTGTCATTATGAAGCCATACCAAAGCAGAAAAAATTCTGAAGCTTACAAAGCAAAGATTGATATGTTCAAAAAAGAAGCACACACGAAACTTTTTGACATTGCAGCGTGCAAGTGCAAAGTACTAACACAATGTTCTTGTCCAAAGAAAAAACGGTTCCAAAGGAAGAAGTGACGTTCCTCTTAGATCAAAGGAGTGAAAGAAAACTGTTTATTGATAGAGTAGATATTACACTCTCAAAGAAAAAAGCATCTACGTTGCTAAGAAAGCAAAAGAAGCTGTGAGGCTCACCAAAGAATCTTCACAGGAGAAATTGCAGGATACAAATGTTGAATTATCATGATCGACATCAATAGTGAAAGTGAATCTGGCGAAATATCAGACGATACATTTCCAGAGCCAGTTAGCTCGAAGAGAAAGCTCGAACAACCTGAAGAACAATTATTCAAGAAAAGGAAAACTACAAATCTACCTTCAGTGGCTACTGCTTGTGACAGGACTGCAGTTTCAGATCGAGCTGCAGCATTCATTGTTAGTGCAGTATTGCAAGATATTGGAGAAGTTTCTATTGACAATACATCTGAAGTAGTGGATAGGAGTAAAATCAGAAGAGAAAGACAAAAGAAGAGATCAGAAATTATGAAAGATCAAAATCAGGTCCCAATCAGAGGAATCTATTTGATGGTCGAAAAGATTCTACACTCTTCCAAGAAAAAAAAGAGTCCAAAGTATATCAGAAGAAGGTAACAGAAGAACATATCACTTTAGTGAGAGAACCTGGTTCAGATTATTTGGGCCATTATTCTGTGAATTCTGGATCAGCTGAAGAAATATGTAAAGGAATGTTTGAGTATATTGGAAATAATGACGTGAACCTGGAAAACCTTGTTGCCATTGGATGTGATGGTGCAGCAGTCAACACTGGAGAAAAGGGAGGCGTTATAAGGCTTATAGAATTGAAGCTGAAGAAGCCAGTTCAACATTTAGTGTGCCAGCTCCATGCCAATGAATTGCCATTACGCCATTTAGTTGCAAAGCTGGATGGAAAAACATCTGGCCCCCGCGGATTCACCGGTCCTATTGGCAGGGAATTAGAGAACTGTGAGAGTCTTCCTATTGTCGAGTTTGAAAGGATTGATGCTGAGGAACCAACTGTAGACTGTGAAGATCTTAGCACCGACCAAAAATATCTAATTGATATTCATCAGGCCATAACAAAGGGATATTGCTCTCCAGATCTTGCTCATCGTAGTCCAGGCAAAATGGCACATTCACGATGGCTGACTACAGCAAATCGTTTGCTTCGTCTATACGTTTCAACTGTAAGTCCATCTGAGAACCTCATGAACATTGCTTCTTTTATAATGAAGGTCTACATCCCAATGTGGTTTTCTATTAAGCAAAGTACGTCTTTTGTCAATGGCTCAAAACATGTTTTCAAAACTATTGAACTAACAAGAACACTGAATGACGAAGTAAAGGATATTGTAAACCCTGTCATACAAAGAAATGCATTTTTTGCAAATCCAGAAAATATTCTAGCATCAATGATTCATGATGACCGCAGCGCCATAAGAGAATTAGCGTGGAGGCGAATAAAGAAAGCAAGGCAAACAAACAAGGAAAAAGTTGTGAGGCGTTTCACAGTACCTGTTATTCAATTTGAAGCTACTGATTATACTGATTTAATTAATTGGCAACAATGCATTGTCACTGAACCACCTGTGACAAGACACCTGACAGAAAATGAGATTGAAGAATTCATAGAAAACAAGAGTACCCCTCCATTCGAGAAATTCCTTGTCATACACAAGTAGTAGAAAGAATGGTAAAATTAGTGACTGAAGCATCATCAAAAGTATTTGGATTGAACGCGCGAGATGGCTTCATAAGATCAACACTTCAGTCACGTAAAAAAATGCCATCATTCGAAAGTAAAGCTGAATATAAAGTTTAAATAAAACGTTAATAGAAAAAAACATGCGCAAGGATGGGTGGTTGGGAGGGCATGGGTGGAGCTCGACACGCAGCCACCTCCTCGTGGTGAGTTCTGGATTATTTAGATCATTAATCAAAAGAACATTGATCTAAATAAACTAAGAGCTGCGTAATTCAGTAACTATTTTGGTAATTGGAACACTTAATATATAATAATAACAAGTAAGTTTCAGTTATTGTACTAATGCAGAATATAAGAAAATCATTATATTTCACTTTTTTCGACGGCTTTGTGGCACCTGAAGATATAATTTCGCAGGACTAATATTTATGCACAGTCATTATCTATAGCACCCACATATTTTCCGCACTAGCCATATTTGAATTTCGAAAAAAGGTTTAAAAACCTCATTTTCGATCCGCCCTACTCCACACCTCATGTATCTTCATTAATGTATACCCATGGCGAACGGCTAGGGCCAGCTCAGGGCTTGTGTATACACCTCTGATCTTACGCTGTGGGGTATATGGATACAATCGCCGTTGTTCTCATCCGCGCACTTCACGCATAAGGGAAACATGAGTTTGTGATCTGTAACGACCGGTAAGGGGGGAGCTCGTCTACGAAAGAAATGCCCAAATAGTACCCGTTCAAATTTCTTGAGAACTCGTTGATGGATGGTAGGGCATGTCCCACCAGTTTCTCAGGTGCACCTACGGGGTACGGATTGTTCTTCATCACGTAGGGGTATAAAGAACAGAAATCGTAGTAATGGAGTTTCACTCCCTCTGTAGGGGGAAAGTATACATTGAATGGATTTGTACGCCCTCTGAACAAGCTATCACTGCATTTGAGAGGATCCAGCACCATTGAACGCTTGATCGTGTTTATTTCTTCACGGTATTTTCCGTCTGTCTCCATCCGTGCATCATATTCATGCTCCCACAAAACTTTGTGAGTGAACTGGGACCCTATAAGTTGATCGCGGGTGCGCGTCCACGCAAGACAGTCGGCAGGAGATCTACCGTGGATATCTAATGCGATTACACACTCAGGAAGGGGGCATCCGTGCCACCAGCAACCGTTAAAGGAGTACACAGTCTTCTCACCTGTTGCACGGTGTTCACTTAGACCATCAATACAAAAAACACGGCCATTAACCTTAATGGGTACTTCGCCCGTGTTGGGGGCATGCTTTATGTATACACCTGTCTGCTGTTGTAGGTGTATGAGCCAGTAAATAGACTTGTGCCCATAACTGCGGGGGTTGTTTCTGTGGATAATGCCTAAGGTGTCTTTAGGCATGAAGTTATTCTTGAACACTGTAAAACAATGAGGCGATGGTGTTTGCAACTTGAAGCGGATCGCATTTGAAACGACATATGTACATCCTTCTGAAGGCCTGGAAACATTCTCTAAGCACGCGCACATCATTCACGCAATAACGCTCACATTCATCAGCTATATTATAAGGATTACATTCATTAAAACTGTGGTAGTATCGGTCAAAATCTTCACGTTCATCTGTGCTCATACGTAAAATCATAGTTAATTTAATGTTTGGGTGGCGGAAGTCCTACGTAATTTAAAGTTTCGCTAGTGAGGAATGTGTAAGGGAAATATCCTTTTGAAACTTCAGCGGATACGCCCATCACCTTGGGTAGCTTTGCTAATTTACAAGGTGTGAATAATAAAGTGTCTTTAAATTGTACATTACCTCTTATTTGCATCTGTATTAATTTGTTGCCTCTTTTCAACGGATCACCTGTAAATATCTCAGAGGACTCGTGCTCAAGCAACTCCTTATAAAGGAACTGTGTGTCAAATTTTGACCCAGTATGGGCAAGAATTTACACAGACATTTTTTTGAACTTGTCCGCTAACTTGACAATGTAGGACACAAATAGTTTTACAGGGCTATCGTGAGCATTCGTTTTAAAAACGTTTGTCCGTTTATCACATTTGTGGTACTCATCATACTCGATCTCCATACACTCATCACAGATAGTCTGACTCACAAGTAAATGCGGAATTACCTCTTTGGTTTCAGCGTTCGTGTATATTTCTATATCGTAGTACACAGTTATACAAGGGTTGTTTTTAGGCTTAGCATCTTTCGTATAACATACATGCTTTATACCATCCGCCTTATATTTCTCATGGCATGTAGGACAGTGAATTTCGTCACATTTATGGGTAAACTCTCCCTAATTATCCATCATGTGAAACATACCACATTCACAGATTCTCATTTTCCTGCACGTACCAATTGATTTATGGAACTCAAAACAGTTATTATTGAAAATGTGCGTCTACACACATTACAATCCCTCTTCTCAGCTTCAACTACACGGCTTTCATATTTGGTGCTTTTACACTGCTCACATACCATGTGACATTCTTTACAATGTTTCACTATATCATCCGCAAACTCGAGACACCCCTTACACAAATCATGGTGTTGCCCATATTTTTAGACGTTTGTCATAACTCGCATAAAGGCACCTTATATTACGGATGGGGAGATATGTTGTACTTGACAGTCCGAAAATAAGTAGGGGTCTTGTACGATCTCTCACACAGCTTTTAAAAACATACACAGTTCTACGACGATCATCCAGTCCAAACACAACTATACGAACTTTCATTTCCTGTTCTACCATTCTCAGCTCTTGAGGACCCATATTACAATCAAATTCAAGTTTACAGTCTACAGCTAGTTTACGGGCATGCTCCAATACCGTAGGCAGCCAAATTCGCTCGGACCTCGTGTTTAGTACAGTAAACATAAGTGCTAAGACTATTCCTATAAAGCCGCAACCACGATCGATGTTTATATGCCGTCTATAAATAGCCTGAGAATTGAAGTTAAGGTGTGTTAAGGTGTTAAGTTAAGTTAAGGTGTTAAGTTAAGGTGTGGCACAATGACCCGCAACACGGAATACACGGTCAATATTTACCGTGAAGTTGTCCATATTGAAGGCTATATTTCTTTAGGAGGCCTGCATTATACGACCTAATATATACTCTACATCTTCATCCGCCAAACGCCTGAATGGTACTACTACCCAAAAATCATCTACATCTCCATCATCTGACCTGAATCCGAAGGACAGCCTCGTCCTGACTTCACGCTCGTCGCGGTTCTGAAGGGCAAACTCTACAATACGTTCTACTACGCGACGTAGTCCGTGTTCAATACCGTTACTGTACATGGATCCAAAATCAACCATGACTCTATACCGATTTCTAGTCAAGGCTGGGGTTGGGGTTGCGGTGCGCACCAACTCGAATGTAATACCATCCTCAACAGAACGGTGAGCTGCTGTGGAGGATGAATAAGGGGATATATTTGAGGAAGGCGCTATTGTGGGGTTTGTGTCGTAAGACGTTGAGGGTTGGTGCTCTATTACTGCAGACTCAACAGAACGTGGAGCTGCTGTGGAGGGCGAACAAGGGGGTATATTGGCTGAAGGTACTATTGGGGGTTTGTTGCGTAGGACGTTGAGGGTTGGGGTTCTATTACCAGCGTTCCAACAACCCTGGAGCGCTTCATACCTGACGTGGTGGGTTCGTCATCACACCACCGCTTTGAACTGTTTCGTGCTACAGTGTCGCTGTTGAGGGCTCATCGGTGGGGATGGGTACTCTAGATCCACGCTTCTCAAACTAGGGGTCGCGACCCTTCAGGGGGTCGCGTAAATATTATTGGGGGTCGCAGAAACATTTGAAAATATTATTTTTTTCATAAATATACAGTGTTAGTACCTATTGCTTTTATGACATTGAGTGAAGGGTCGCGAAAAAATTTGTCTGATCCAAAGGGGTCGCAAGTGAAAAAGTTTGAGAAGCCCTGCTCTAGATGCACGGTCAACGGGTTCATCCGTGATATCGATGATGGGGTGCTGTACATCGTCGTCATTCACGGTTCTCTGGAAGAAGAAAACAAAATATAAGGAGCAGCACTCATTATTTGTAATATTTCGTAAATGACCCACTTAGGGGTGTGACGTGTTAGAAATGGAATCTGTAGAAAAATTCAGGTTCACGAGCCCATCCACATGTATTATATCTAGACCTACAGGCTGTAGTAAAACGCTTAAAATCATTAAAGAAAAGGGGGAAATGTTCTCAAAATTTGTGTATAAAGTTGTATGGTGCTATTCGACGTATCAATCAGTGTTCAACGAGTACCAAGATGATGTTTTGTTCCACAAGGAGGTCTATGACGTTAATTCGTTAAAGGGAAATGAACACACAGTCATCGTAATTGACGATCTCATGTTGGAGATGGATAAAACGTTTGCCGAGACATTTACAGTATTCTTCCACCACCTTAACATAAGCGTGTTCTTCATGAACCAGAATCTATTTTTCAAAAATAGATACATGCGCAATGTGTCGCTAAATAAGCAATATCTAGTCTTATTCGCGCAGTCAAATGATCCAGAAACAGCGTAAGGAGTTTTTGGAGGTTTATAAAGAGGTCACAAACCAACGTTATGGATAAGCTAAAGAAATACCGCGAATTAATAAATATCTATCAACGACTGCCTCGGGCATTGCAGCAGATGTTTGTTAACAATATCGACTCTGACTTTTTAAAATGCATCTCTGAAATCTGCCTTAATGTTATAAAATGTAATGTTCCAATGAAACCCTCTCAAAAGACTCGCTTACGTCGTTACAAGAACATAATACGGATGCTCGCTCATAAATGTCAGACTGTGGGTAAGAAAAAGCGCATTATTGTACAAAGAGGAGGATCGTGCCTGTCCATCTTATTTTCAATTTTTGGCCCTTTACTGACTAGATTAATATAATGAAGAAGGTGGTTGTGATTCCCCACGAGGTGTATGCTTCAATACAAAGTTCAAAGATTCCAGACGCGGTTCCAGAACCCCGTAAAAGTAGGCTTAAAAGAATGGAAAGTGAGTTGCTAGCCCTATTAAACAGTGAAAAGGCACCAGATGAGAAAAGGATCTTGTACCAAGAGGCTTTGCGGAAATTTCTTCATGAGTACGAAGATTATAAGCATCCTACAGAGCTCCCCGTGAGGCACAGCTCGAGTAGCGCTCAGCATAGCGATGTAGGACCTGGGCAACCAAAGAGCAGCGGAACACAACACATCGAACATGTGCTAAAAAGCCTCCCCCCTTACATTGAGGAATAAAGGGATAAGTCTTTATAATCTATTGAGTGAGGACCCCATCATACAGTGGACCGATACAGACGAGGTCATTGTTGAAGGAACAAGGGTGCAATGGTCCAATATCGTTGATATTGTTCATGATCTGGTGAGAAAGTGGAATAGGCCCTCACCAACAGGATGGAGGCATATTAAAGCAGGACTACAACAAATAAATGTCCCCAAAACAATGATAGGTAATCTGAATAGGTTAAAAGACTTGAAATATGCATCGCACGTGTCACAACTCAGTACACCTTCGCCCCCAGCAGCAACAGTGTCTCTCAAGAGGAGAAAGAAGAGAGCAGGCAGCCAACCTTATCCACGTGCCTCTGAAATACGCAAAAGGCTAACGTATTAAGTAAGCACTATTATGACATTTCTAACCCAGCATCCTATGATGGCGCTAATAGATTGTACAGAGGTGTTTATGGTGTAAGGAAAAAAGATGTTGAGAGATTTTTGCGGGGACAGGATGCTTATACACTTCATAAGCCGTTGAGAAAAAGGTTTAAAACAGCCAAGACAACAGCCGCATCGATTGACTCTATTTGGCAGGCAGATTTAACAGACATGCAAAGATAACACTGGGGAACACAACTTTTGGTGACTTAGATGTTAGACTTGTTTCTGGGTATATTGAGGTCGCTGATTCTAAAAATGACATTAGTTTTTCTCCATCAGCTCTGCTTATCAAGATATGATATATATCTATATATATTTCTATACAGGGTGTCCCATAACTCCGGCATCATAGGAAAAATTATAAAAAAAGGCAAAACAAAAGCTTTTATTTACAGAACGTGCTATTGTTCCGTAGCCCATTCACAAAATTCTATCCGCCGGTCGGGATCATCTTCGCTTAATTTCTGTAGGATCTGAAGTTTATATGGATGCCATTTGTGAGCCTGAAGAATGCGATGGATGCTACTTTTCGACACTCCTGTCTCAGCGGACAATCGCCGAAGAGACTTATTTGGACTTCTGTTAAAATGAGCAAGGATAGCAGTCGCTGTATCATCGTCAGTGGACCTCCTTGAAGGTCCACTGCGTGGTTTATCTTCTATGGATCCTGTTTCCTTAAACTTTGCAACAAGTCTACTAACACAACTCTGCGTTATTGGCTCGCGGTCTGGATGCAGTCCGTTAAATTCAGCAGCGGCCTCTCTTTGACTCCGATTTCCTATGAGTAGAATTATCTGGATTCGTTCTTCCTTGCTCACAGACATTATGGCCTGTAGAAAGAGAAAAATATGAATTATGGTTTGAAGAAATAGAAAAATATGAATTTCTCCTATGATGCCGGACTTATGGGACACCCTGTATAATGTATATAATATTATATAATTGCTGACTGGCAATCACTGTTGTTGTCAATTGAATACAAAAGTATGATGAATGTCAGCAAAAATAGTGTATTAACATCAAACAAGCATAAGGTACGAAAAATATTTCTTAAATTCAAACAAGCTTGAGACACGAACGGCAAAAAAAGTTCTTTCATTGAGACATCTCACATAAACCGCGTTTCTGAGATTTCTTGCGATGAGATGTGCCAGGACATTCGCGTTGGATGCTCTAGCAGTAATCTGCCATCATGTGAGTATCCCATCGTCCGCGGTACCGTTCTTCCATGGTCCTTAGCTCTTGGTGAAATCGTTCACCCTGTTCCTCGCTTAGATCACCGAGGTTATCTGGGAAACGATCCAAATGACTGTGGAGGTAATGCAATTTGATGCTCATTTTACAGCCAAGTTTACAAAAAGAAGAGAGCATATTCTCCACTAGTTCACCGTAGTTATCGGCCTTATAGTTCCCAAGGAATTTCTTCATAACCATACTAAACGATGACCACGCACGTGCCTCAATGTTGTCCATTGAATCTTAGAAACGCGGGTCTTTCATGAGTTCCCGGATTTGCGGTCCATCGAAAATACCTGCCTTCAGCTTTTCCATGCTCAGCGTAGGAAATTTTCTACATATGTAGCCAAAACACGTCCCATCTCTGTTCAAAGCCTTTATAAATTGTTTCATCAAACCTAGTTTGATGTGCAGTGGTGGCAATATGATCCTTTCTCTGTCAATCAAAGCTTCTTTGATGATATTTTTTTCTCCAACCACCATGTTTTCTCTCAGAGGCCACTGTCTTCTCACCCAGTGTTCATCTTTAGCTCTACTGTCCCAGAGACATATAAAGCACGGGTACTTGGTGTACCCGCTCTGCTGGCCCAGGAGAAAATTCACCATCTTCAGATCCACACAGATCACCCATTGGTGGTCTCTCTATGATATCTTTTCTAGGACTAGGGCGACTGTCCCGTGCTCTTCTCTCATACCGACTGAGTGACCAATTGGGATTGATCTGTATATGTTGCCGTTGTGTACTAGAACACCACATTTTAGGCTCCGTTTGGAGCTATCTATGAATAACTGCCATTCACTTGGTGTGTTTTCCGATATGCCCATTTTCATCAGCAATCCGCGCACATTGTTGCAGAAAACTAAATCGTTCTCTTTTGAGAAGAAGGGCAGTAAATCCTTTTCTCTGTCGCGATATAACGTGATTTTGGTTCCCGGCAGCAGTAAATTTTTTTCTCCCAGCCTGGAAGCTAACAATTCAGACGATTTCTTCGAAAGACTTCAGTCCCTTATGAGGTCGTTTAATTCGTGTTGACTAAAACCTTCTGCAACTGATGACGGTCCTTCGAAATCACTGTCATTTTGCCCACATATGCTTTCTTTGTCAGTAGCAGATTCATCATCTTCTTGAGGGAGCTCTGGAAGATGGCTGAATGATGGGACAGGTATCTCATCTGAATGTGAAACAGGCCGTCTAGCTGAGTCTCTGTCAGGATACGTGCATTTACTCCGGTTACGTCCATTGATGCCCTTTATATTCACCAAACAAAAGTAACAGTCATCACTGTGGTTTCTCTGTTCTCTCCATACCATTGGTATACCAAATTTCAGGCACCTCCTCTTTCCGTTGGTCCATTGCCGCAGATGCTCCGTACACGTTTTAAACACAACATGAGGAGCCCATGGCTTATCTTGGTCCCCTAGTTGTACTTTGAAATAGGCAAAATAAGCTTTTTTCACAAAATCAGTAATAGTTTTTCTCTGTTCAATGAACGTGTACTCTCCGCAGATAAAACAAAACACATCTGGATGATTTAAACACTTTCTTCGTGATGAAGCCATGTCAACACCTGTAACAGGAAAGAATTCACGTTAGTACATGTACAATACACATGCAAAACAGCAACATCAGCAAAATCATAGCTGCTAGAACAAAATGGATTATATTTTCTGAATCAGTGGCATGAATATATCCAGAATAAGGTCTAAAATCTCAGGCACCAAGAAATTTTTTTTTTTTTGTTCCCCAGTGTAATCAGTGTATAACGATGGTTACAGTTACATCCCACTCATAATAGATGTATTTTCTAGATACCTGTGGCTAATTCCCTTGAAAACTAAATCGCCTGAAACAGTTGCTGAAGCAGCCAAAATGCTGATGTTGAAAGAAAACAGGGTTCCTGGCTATTTTTGTACGGATATGGGAAAATAATTTATAGGACGCGCTTTTCAGAACATGCTGTCAGAGTTTAATATCAGCTATTACGCTTCCAATTCTATACATAACGCTTCGTTAGCTGAGAGAGTTCAACGTACCATAAAGGAACGCATGCACCGATATTTTACACATAAAAACACAGAGATATATAAACGTAGGGTCGGAACAACGCCTAACGATGTTTTAGAAAGAGGCAAACGCCCGAGAAGAGATGGAGTACCGCCTCCACCACCACACTCTGCGCGTTTTAAAATCAATGACTATGTAAGGCTGTCACGTTCAGGAAATAAATTCGCGAAGGGTTTTGAGCAAGGATGGACACGCGAGATTTTTAAAGTTAGGGATGTGAGGCCTAAAAGTGAGATAATGATGTATTACGTTGAAGATTTTAATGGAGAAGAGATCTCGGGAGGCTTTTATCTCGAAGAATTGCAGAAAATGGTATTTAATTTAGGAAAAAATGTTTTTAAAATTGAGAAAATTATTGGAAGCAAAGGTACAGGGAAGAGAAAAGTGTACCTGGTGAAGTGGCTAGGTTACCCAGAAAGCTTCAATACCTATATAAAAGCTGATGCAGTAATGAAGCTTAATTAGTATGCAGCATGACTCCTAACCATTTCTACGTCACAGTCCCGTCCTCCTCGTCCCTGTCTGTACACCCTAACAACACAGAGTTCCATGGACCCATTGAATTGGGTCATGATTCGTATGAGGTGGGGATATGTGAAATTCAGCTGGAGACCCTCTTTTTAAATATTGATTATAAAGATGCCGTTTTGACGATTCTTAGAGACTCTAATGAGTGTACAAAAGCCGGGTTAACTCGGGATGAAACTATACCTATCGCACGGACTAAGGTTGCACGGTTTTACAGTACAAAAGTAACACTAGGGCCGGGGCGTTATGGTTCGGCTGAGGATGTTGTGAGAGACTTAAACGTGAGTTTAAAAAACTCAAATCTTACGAATGATTTATTAAACGAAATCGTAAACAAAGGAAACCCTGCACATACTCTAATCCTAAAATCAAAGGTTAACAGAAATCTTAAAGACGGAAGAGTGTTCAAAATTATAACCGAGGGGCGATATCGATCAGCCTTCCAAAGCACAGCATGACTGACTTGTCCATCTTAGTGTATCAATTGAAGATGGAGAAATTGGATGAAAGCTCTCAGCCTCCAAACATGTGCTATATTTACAGCAATACAGGGGAAGACCAGTTTGTTGGGGATACCCAGGCACGCCTGGTACGCATAGCTCACATCCCCAACCATAGAGGAAGGAGTTTGAGTATTACATTTGACATACCCCATTATGTGAATGTCGCAACTAATCTAAAAACCAATATCTTAATATATATAAGAACGATTGAGGGTAAAAATTTCCCACTCGGTGACGGGAGCTTAACAGTGAGGTTGCACTTTCGACGCACTGAGTTATAGTGGAAAGAAAGCCTTTCACCTTCTATCGAGGGGTGAGATACCAGCGTGGTAGTGGACTTGCGTCCATTTTTTCATCCATACTACGCACCGCTGTCCCACTGTTGAAGAGGGGGGGGCCAGGTACCTATGGAGGAAGGCGTTACAAACAGGCTTTAACGCGGCAGAGGACATATTGGCTGGTACTAAGCCAAATGAAGCTCTAAAAAAACATTTAAAACGTATACGGGATGAAATCATCAAAGATGCGAAGAGAAAAATGCGTGTTGGCAGAAAGAAGAGATCTCTCAGGAATAAGGGGTTACCAACACGTGGCGGAAACAAGAGAACTGCTAGGAAGAAGGGGTTACCATCACGTGGCGTTAAACACAAAAGGAAACCAAAAAAGAAGTGCTGAAAGCGTATGAAACCTATGGCTGATTTTTTTAACTGATATGAGCTGAGGACGCTACTCTCACGAATCATAGATTGACTAATACTCGCCGAGGGAGGTGGCACTATTTCTGACTCGTCATGGCACGTTTCATCCATCCTTGTAGTTCATAATGCTGTAAATCGGAACTGGCTCTCTTTGATATGCCACCTACCCAGGTCTCTATTGAATATAGTGACTTTATTACAATTAACCGGTTAAACACAATTAGTTCACCCAGTGCCCCTATAGAATTCGTGATACCCAGCTCAGGCCCTTACTTTTTTGACCCGTGTTGCATGCACATGTATGCTAAACTACGCATAGCCCATTCTGACGGAACGGACTGCGATGATAGTTACGTTGCCTAACCTGAAACCAACTTTCTGCACTCCATATTCAATCAGTGTGATGTATATTTAAATCAGACTAACATCTCGGCAGGCACGGGGTACTATCACCTACGAGCCTATCTGGAAAATGTGCTCAACTTTTCAAAAGAAGCGAAGGACACCTTTTTAACTGCCGAGGGGTATTACCACACTAAAGACGAGAGTAGTATAAAGGATAAATTTAAAAATTCTTAAAAAAAGATATACGAGTGTTTTGGACGCCTGCATACAGACTTACATTCCAGGAGAAGTTGCTTATAAACGGGTGGATGTGAAATTGAAGCTTACCCTCACGATTCCTGAGTTCTGCATAAATCTGGGGACTGACCAAGAAGAAGGCACGAAACCTGTTGTGATACACATCATGGAAACGTATTTGCGTATACGCCGAGTGAAATTAAGCTCCCGGAAGCAAATAGAAATTGAGAAAGACTTGATATACGCCACAGTGAAATATCCAATTAACAGGGTACAGATCAAACTGTACACGATTCCCGCAGGGCTGGCATCGAAACAGCTAGAAAACATTGCACTTGGAGTCCTACCTAAAAGGATATTAATTGGAATGCAAGACCACTCCTCGACGAATGGAAAATATAAAAAGAGTCCCTTAAAATTCGAGAATTTCGGCCTTAAAAATATTACTCTATAGGTAAATGGCATTGCTCTGGGTGGGGTAATGAATATGGATTACTCAACAGATGCTGTGTTCCTTCTCTGCGCGAGAACATATAGTAGTGTGATAAACTTGGTTTCAGCAAAACGCTGAAACAATTTGTGGAAGAGTTTAATATTTACTCATTTGACATTACGCCAGACTTAACTGCTGGCGTAAATACGCATTTAAGTCCACAACAGAGCGGAAACATCTCAGTGAGGTTGGAGTGCACTCGCGTATCTAGAATCACAGGCACTAATAGAGGTTGATCGTTTCAGGGGGCGTCACCACAGATTTTTAAAATGGATGCGAATACACTCCAGAGAGTGATGAAAAGTGATTGCTTCACACGTTCCAAATTTTATCGGTATTTTTGCGAAGAATGAAATATTGAAGCTGGTACGGGGTTATCGTTTACACCGACATTATGGGTGGTAAGGGTATTCATTGGTTTGCAAACTATTTTCAAACTAAGGAAAGACTGTACTCTTTTGACTCACTCGGATTTCCACCGTAGAATGACTCGGCAATCGTAAATTTTATAGCGCAGGTAGGCATGCGAGAGATTATTTGGAATCCATATCGTTTCCAAGGATATTATACTGAAACATGTGGATTGTATTGTATTTTGTTTCTCATGCATATGTCACGTGGGAAGGGATTTATGAATTTTTAAAAATTATTCGATTTATGCGACACAAATATGAATGATAAACATGTATGCAGACAGATAAAAAAGTTCCCATATGTTATTACCCCTTGTAATGTGTAAGATGTATATCGTGTAAAGCTGTATATACATTTGTATCCATTAAGAATTATGTAACGGATGCTGTTACCGTTTTTGTACATGATTTCTACTATTTAATAAATGAAAATATATTGGGTTTTGTTCTTATCCTCAAAAAATACTTACATAATCTTCTCTACAAACTGGCACTCGCTTGACCGGATGTGGGCCAATACCGCGACTTCTGTGTCGCTGGGTTGGCTAGGGGGAGTGGCTACCACTTCATTTATCACCCTTTCGTCAAAAGTGGCTAAAATGCGATCCAGCTCCGTTTCGGCCCTGTAATTTAAATAAATATGAAATTGGATGCAGTTAATTCGTTTTGTGTACACCATATATATATATATATATATATCCTAACCTGTCGTAGCCTAACTTGGCCTACCCAAACTTATTGTTCACGATTCCACAAGAAAAGTAAACACACTATATAATCTAAAAGCACTTACATTAGCTCCTCTACAAACTGGCACTCGCTGTCCCGTGCCAATACCGCGACTTTTTTGTCCAGGTCGCTGGGTTGGCTGTGCGGAGAAGCATCCATAGCATTTATTTCCCTTTCATCATAGGTCCTATAAGGAGAAATTAACATGATTAGTTCATACTAATTCAATTAAATTTAAGTAAAAATAAATTAGTTTATTTAAAGAGTTACAATAAGAGGAAATGTCACTAAAAACTATAATCAAGAAGCAGATATCCTGACAATTTTCGAATGCTAAGACAAGGCATGCCGACAATGGGTCTCGATCCTTGGCCCGCAGGCAAATCTTAAAAGTTTTGATAATTTTAAAATCCTCTCTGGAGAACTTTTTATAAATTTTTAATTTGTCGAGAAAAGTACAAATAAGAACACACCATATATATATATATATATATATATATATATATATATATATATATATATATCGAAATAATCACGAAGGAATCCGACAATAATTAAAAATATATTTCAAATCGCAATTATTGTGGCCTTTTAGAAATTAACTCCGATTGAAATGTTATATATAGACAGAGAATAAAGCACAAACTATTTTCAAAACGCATTTATTATGCCACTTATAAGTTAATTAACTCTGAATGAAACGATATATATAAATGTTACCCGGTTAGGCACAATTTTTCTAGGTTAGGTCAGGTTATATTATAAACGAGAAAAATTCATCTTTAATTAGCGAGAAAAATATTATTAAGCTACACCATTATATATATGCTAATATAATCGCTATGGAAACAGAATAATTGAAAACAATGGGATTAATTTTACGTTGTAGGAAAAGACTGAATAAAGTTAGGTTAGGCACTTTTCAGTTACTCACATTTCAATATCATCTTCATTAAACGGTTCTTGCATTTCGTTGCAATTTTCCGCAACAAACTGGGTAGAAAATAACGCATCCTTGTCTGCCGCGCTGAAAATTAGTCGTGCTGCTTGAGTGTAAATTCTTGAGCTTCAAACAGGGCGGGGGATTCGTACAGTTGACTCATGTTATGTAATTCACTAGCTGGAAATGAACGAACGAAACTGAGTCTCGCTTCGAAATTCTCCCTTTATAAGGGGCATGTGACCAACCCACAAGCGCAGTCCTTAGCTTCCTATTGGCTAGCGGTGAGTTTTGGGCGGTGATGTACGTGTAGAACTGTATATCGACCAACCCGAGGTCCTGGGTCCGCCTCATAGTGTCGTTATTGTACGAATCCATGATATATTTTTCCGAAGAACTCAATTTTAATTTGGATTTCTGCAAAAATAATTTAAAATAATCTCTTATCTTGTTACAAGACAACCTTTCTGTGAAAAATATTTGCTGTGGAAGATGTCTTAACCTTTAAGGGAAAACTGCATATTTGATTATATAGTCACTTGCTGATTAGAAAGACGTATGTATTGTGTGTGTTGGACAGAAAATAAATTTAAAATACTTATCTTGCTACAAGACAACCTTTCTGTGAAAAATATTCACAGTGCTAGCGGTGAATTTTGGGCGGAGATGGACGTGTAGGACCGCATGTCGACCAACCGAGGTCCTGGGTCCGTCTCACAGTGTCGTTATTGGACGAATCCATGATATATTTTTCCGAAGAACTCAATTTTAATTTGGATTTCTGCAAAAATAAATTTAAAATAATGTCTTATCTTGTTACAAGACAACCTTTCTGTGAAAAATATTTGCTGTGGAAGATGTCTTAACCTTTAAGGGAAAACTACATATTTGATTATATGGTCACTTGCTGATTAGAAAGAAGTATGTATTGTGTGTGTGTGTGTTGTACCAAACTGGCAAAAATAAATTTAAAATAATTATCTTGCTACAAGACAACCTTTCTGTGAAAAATATTTTGCCGAGGAAGGTATCTTAACTTTTACGGGAAAACGGCATATTTGCGAAGAAAGGAACCCAAATCGAATCTTGTTTTGTATAAAAAATTTGTTTATTATATGGTCAACTCAATTTCAATTTGGAAAATTGTTTATTTATTTATTCCAATATATATATATATATATATATATAAGTATTTGCTCATATAAGGTTTGCTTCATTCAAAGAATCTTGTTTTGTATGATAAATTTGTTTATTTACATGGTCAACTCAATTTTAATTTCTTCGTAAATGATTTTAAAATATTGGCTGATGATGCCTGGAGTTTTGTAATTTGATTAGCTTATCCTTGGAAGGCCTAAACATACAATAAATCATCTGAAATATATATGAAGGATTGAAAAACATCTGTTCTAAAATTGCCTTCCTGCCAGAATTTCTTATCATAACGTGTATCATTGGGGAACAAAGACAATTGCGTCTGGACAAAACAATTATGGGCCATTTCAGCTCGCACCACTATCTACGTCCAGTGTATACAATGAAAGATAGCTGCAGATTATCCCCGAAAAGAGATGACATAAAAACATGCCTTTTCCTAAAAAAATAAATAAATAAATATTAATAATAAAGCTTAAAATAAACTATATGAAATTGTACATTTCTAAGATTTCCAAAATTGAAATATATATATATATATATATATAATATATATATATATATAACCCAGTTAATAAAAATATTTGAATGACCGTAATAAGGCTTAAAAATAAATATATGAAATCGTACATTTCCAAGATTTCCAAAATTGAAATATATATATATATATATATATATATATATATATATATAGAGTTAACAAAAATAAATTGAAATATATATATATATATATATATCAGTATTAGTAATAATTCTTCTTCTTCTTCCGCAGCTTATTATCCCATCTTTACATGGGGTCGCTGTTTTTGGTTCGTCTTCTCCACTCTCCTCTGTCGTATACCCCGCCCCCCTCCAAGTCCTTCTCCCTGTTGTCCGCCACCACACAGTCCCTCCATCTCGTCTTCGGTCTTCATCTTCTCCGTCCCGGCAACTCCATCTCCAGCACTCTGCGCCCCACATACTCCTCCTCTCTTCTCCTGACGCGTCCATACCACCTCAGCCTGGCCTCCTGCACCTTCTTAGATGCTTCCGCCACCTTCACTGTTCCTCTTATATGCTCATTTCTGACCCTATCCCTCCTCGTCACTCCACACATCCATCTCAACATCTTCATTTCAGCCACATCGATTTTTCTTTCATTGCTCTTCTTCATTGGCACAGTCTCCATTCCATACAACATTGCCGGCCTCACCACTGTTTTGAATACCTTTCCCTTCAGTTTCACTTGGACCCTCTTATCACAGAGCACCCCTGATACGTCTCTCCAGTTCTTCCACCCCGACTGTATTCTACAGTTTATCTCTCTCTCTGCTCCCCCCTCTGCATCCACTGTTGACCGCAAGTATTTAAAATACTCCACCGTCTTAACACGCTCTCCACTCAATGTCACTTCCCCTCCTTGGTCCTGCTGCACATCACATCTCATATATCCGGTCTTCTTTCGGCTAATTCTCATCCCCCTACTTTCCAACGTCTCTCTCCAATTTTCCAGCTGCTGCTCCACCTCCTCTTTCGTCTCCCCACTCAATACAACATCGTCTGCATACATCATGCACCACGGCGCCTCCCCTCTAATCCTGTCCGTCAACACATCGAATACCACATTGAAAAGGAAGGGGCTCAAAGCTGATCCTTGGTGCAGACCAACTTCCACCCCAAAGCTCTCTGACACACCCACGCTACTCCTCATCTTAGTTGTTACTCCCCTGTACATTCCCTTGATCAGTTTAACATACTTCTCCGGTACCATCTTTTCCCTTAAGCATCTCCAAACTTCCTGCCGTGGTATCCTATCATATGCCTTCTCCAAGTCAATAAAAACCATGTGCAACGCCTTCTGCCCCTCTCTGTACCTCTCTGCCAACTGTTTCAATGCAAAAACTGCATCTGTCGTTCTCCTTCCCGGCATAAATCCAAACTGTTCCACTGACACTTCCGCTTCGTCTCTCAACCTACTCTCCACTATTCGCTCCCATATCTTAATTGTATGTGATATTAGCTTGATCCCTCTATAATTCGTGCAATCTTGTACATCTCCCTTCTCTTTGAATATAGGCACTATGATGCTGGTCCGCCACTCATTCGGAATCACCTCCTGGTCAAACAACTTCTGCATTAGACCCCACACCAGATCCACTCCCTCATCTCCCAGTGCCTTCCATGCCTCGGCTGGTATCTCGTCTGGGCCAGTCGCGTTGTTATTTTTCATCCTATTCAGAGCACGACTCACTTCCATCCTCCCCACTTGTTCTGTCATAGCTACATTTGGTAATCCATCCTCATAGAAAGATCTTGGGTTTTCTTTATTTAGTAATTCCTCAAAATATTCCTTCCATCTATCCTTTATCTCTTCATCTCTTTGCAGCACCGCCCCCTCCCTTCCCTTAATTTGTTTTACCTGTTTAAAGTCTTTTGTCGCTCTATTTCTGCTCTTAGCCAATCTGTATATCTTCTTTTGTCCTTCACGATCCTCTAAATCCTCATACATCTGCCGATAAGCCTCCGCTTTTGCTCTCGCCACTGCTCTCTTTGCCTGTTTCTTTGCTTCTTTATATACCACCTTACACTCTTCACTCCTCGATTCTTCCCATAACTTCTTAGTTTCTCTCTTACTTCGTAGTGCTCTTTGGATCTCATCACTCCACCACCAACCTTCCTTATCTTCCCACACTTTACCTGATGTTTCCCCCAATATGTCTCTACCTGCCGTTCTCATGAAATTCGCATTATGTACCCACCAATCCTGTACATTCTGTTCATCAACATGGATTTCACTCAACACTCTCTCTCTAAATTCCCGTTTCTTCCCCTCCTCTCTCAGTTTGTACCACCTAATTCTCCTCACTGTTTTTCCTCGGGTCTTTCTTCCTCTTTTCAACATCACATCCATGACTACCAACCGGTGTTGTGGCGTCACATGGTCTCCTGGAATAACTATGCAGTCCCTCACCTCGGCCAATTGCGCCCTCCTATACAGTATGAAACCAATTTGCGATGTTCTGCCTCCACTCTTGTACGTAATAACATGCTCCTCCCTCTTTCTGAAAAACGTATTTACAATCGCTAGATCAAACGATACAGCCATATCCAACACCCTCTCACCGTCCACGTTTGCCTCTCCATAGCCATGACCACCGTGCACTCTGACAACTCCATCATTATGATCACCAACGTGTCCATTCATATCCCCGCCCAACACCACTCGTTCGTCCTCGGCAATACTCTCCATTTCTTCCTCCAATAACCTCCAGAATACTTCCTTAAAGTCGTCCGGACATCCACTTTGGAGCGCGTATGCACTGATTATATTGAGTACATGTTCCCCATAATTCATTCTCAAAGTCACCAGTCTATCTCCTCTTCGCTTTACTTCCACTATGCTATCCTTCAATTCCTTCGCCAATACAATACCCACACCATTCCTTCCCTCAACCGACGCCCCACTGTAGAACAATTTATATCCCTCACTGAGTTCTCTTGCTTTGTTCCCCTTCCAGCGTGTTTCTTGTACACACAACACCCCAACTCTCCTCTTCTTCATCAACTCCACAATCTCTCTTCCTCTGCCAGTCATGCTTCCAACATTCAGCGTCGCAATTCTCAGGTCCACCCGAGCTCGCTTCGTTAGCCGCACCCGCTCTTGGTGCGGTAGCCCTTGCCTCACCACAGAGGTCGGGCGAGGTCTCTGTACGTCGCCTACGGGGTACGCCCTAGCCGTCATCGCATTTTCGTGTTGAAGACTCACCATTGTGGTTTTGGCTGGGTTTTTATGGCCGGATGCCTTTCCTGACGCCAACCCTCCCCATTTATCCGGACTTGGGACCGGCCGAGAACAAGGCTGGCTTGCCCTATCCTCGGGTTGGGTATTAGTAATAATAATAATACTAATTTCACGCTTACTTAGAACCAAGTATTGAAAATCCTATCAACGAAAGTGTGTGTGTGTGTTTATTTTTTCTTTCTTTTCCCTGTACGAGTTCTTTTATCCTCACCTTAGACCTACGGTAGGTTTTATTTTCTGTACGAAGTGTTCATTTATTTCGTACGAGATGTTTTACACCTGCCTTAGACCTGCGGGGCTCTTTTTTCTTTCTTTTTGAATTGAAATTTCTACCCGTACGAATTGTCCATTTATTTTGTACAAGATGTTTTATCCCCGCCTTAGACCTACGGGTATCATTAGGGTACCCTGATTAACGAGACCCGTCCGGGGTGCGAACCCGTCTCCTTTTAGCGCAAATAAACGTACACTGTGACACCTGGCTGACGGACTGATGCCTAGGGCGCCCAGCAACCGCTTAACCCGCGACGCGTCAACTGATGCCGGAGGCGATGATGCCCGGAGGCACTGGCTGGTGAGCTAATAACACCCGGAGGCACTGGCTGATGTGCCAACTGGCTGATGCCCAGAGGCACTGGCTGATTAAGCCAACTGGCTGGTTAGGGACCCTATAAGAGAGCGGTGGTGTGGCTGGAGGAGTCATATGCGCTTGGCTCTCGTCAAGCGAAGACCCTTCGTCTGGGTCCTCTCTCTCTCTCTCTCTCTCTCTTAGGTTAGGTTTGCCCCTTTGGGGGGGTGAGGCCGTCCCACGTTCTCCCCCAAAGAGATTCCCCCCTTGCAAGAAATGGGGGTGGGGATGCCTTGCAGCAAAGGTGGTCAAGGGTTGACTTGCAACAGAGGGGGTGGGGATGAATTGCAACAAAGGGGTGGGGGTGCCACCAAGGGGGGTGGGGTTGGCACCAAGGGGATGGGGGTTGACACTCTTGCAACCTTGCAATTGCTTTGCACTCTTTCATTTTGCAGTTATACTACTAGCTTTGGGCCCTTATTCTGAGAGTATTTTGCATCCTCGTTTTGATGGCCCCTTGTCCCACCGCAGCTGGGACCGTAAAAAATCTGCATCTTTTCTCATTCCATTTTGTTTCTATTGCATTTCTGAGGTTAGGGAGAGAGCTCTCAAGTATTTTCTACATGTATATTATTGTGTACCACTCGCGCCTTCTTTCGAGAGAGTAGAGTTCCAGGGATTGTAGTCGAGATCAGTAGTCTTCACCCTCCGTTTCCTCTATCTTAGACGTAAAAGTCCTTTGTATAGTTTCAATGTTCGCAATGTCTCTTTTTCTGTGGGGGTTTGTGAGTACTAAGCAATACTCAATTATTGGTAGGACTAGACTCTCCCATAATTTGAGCATGATGTTTGCTTTTCTGCTGAGGAAGCTCCTCCAGATGATTCCCATTATTTTTCTAGCCGTTGTGATTTTTATTTTATAGTGCTCTCTGAATTCGTCATCCGACGACATTATTACTCCAAGATCCCTGACTTGTGGATTTGGTGTTATCTCTTTGGCTTGAAGAGTTTTGTACCCTTCTTTCTGTAGCTCTTTGTTATTACCATATCTTAGAAGTTGGAAATTTTCTTCGTTGAACTTCATATTGTTGTCTTCTGCCCACTGAATAATGTTTCAATGTCGTTTTGTAATTTTCTTATGTCATCTTCGTTCAATATTTCCTTACATACCTTTGTGTCATTGCGAAACATGATACAATACGTACTGTCCTTAATATCTGCATCAATATCTGCAATCATATTATGAACAGCAAGGGAGCTAATACTGTTCCTTGTGGGGCAGAGCTCACGACTTCCGAGACTTCGGATTTAACTCCGTTTACCACCACTCTTTGCGTTCTTTGCGTCAAGAAATTGAATATCCACCTTCCTAGCTTTCCAGTAATTCCTGTATTTTTAAGTTTGTTTGCGATGATTCCATAGTCACATTTATCGAAAGTTTTACCAAAGTCCGTATATATTACATCAATGTTTTCTCCTCGACACAATGTTTCTAATATTTTCTCCTGGTGGTTTAGTAGCTGTGACAGGCATGATTTTCCTGCGATGAAGCAATGTTGATTTGGGTTGAATAAGTCTTTTTCTTGTAGGTAATAGGTAGTTTTGCCTGTAATTATGCGTTCAAAACACTTTATAAGGTGTGAGGTGAGAGCCACTGGATGAGAATTCTTGGGCATTGCTTTGTTACCACCTTTAAATAGGGGGGCAATGTTCGTGTTCTTTAAAGGGAGTGGAATTTGTCCTGTGTCGAGTGACTTCCTCGAATGTACAGTAAGTATAGCGGTTTTGCAATACTCTCTTTGCATTTCTTCAGAAATGTGGCACTCCATGTGTCTGGCCCTGGCGCCGAATTGTCTCGCATCTGTGATAAGGCCGTAATTACATCTCCTTCCGTGAACTCGAAGTCCATTAATAGGTTTGTGCCGGAATTTGTTCTTGATTGATCTGTATCTATGTCGAAAAATTCGTCTGGGTTTTCCACTTTCATCTCGGACTTAGGGGTGCTAAACACAGATTTAAATTGTTCCCTAAGCAGTTCACTTATTTCTTTCGGGTCATTTGTGTATTCGGCCTCCTCGTGTATCAACGGTCCAATACTCTCTTTACACTGCATTTTCCTTTTCGCAAACGTGTAGAAGTATTTTGGGTTATTTGTTATGTTTTCTGCTACCTTGTTTTCCTCTTCGTTTGTCTTATGTACTGTATGAATGTTTGCTTTAGGTCCATTTCTATTTCGCCAAGTTTCCTTTCTAGTTTGAGTCTCTGCATCAGTTCTGCATCTGTGGAGATGTTTTACGGTTTGTCTTCGTTGCCTGAATAGAGTCCTGATTTTCCTCTCGAGCTTGCTACGTTTTCTTTCCTGTCTCTCTGGAATATATTTCAGTATTCTAGGTTTGGTTTCCGTCTTTATTATACATAGTATTTCTTGTGGAGTCTTCTCGTGTAGTAGCAATTCCCAATTTACCTCCTTTAAATCTTTATTTACGTTTTCCCAATTTGCTTTCTTTGAATTTATGTTTAAACCTTCAAATATTCCATCTGCCTCTCTAGGATGCGTTTTCGGACCTCTGGGTGCTAACTTCAATTGTATATCGATGAGGTTATGGTCGGAGAAATTCGTGTGCATTACTTTTTTATTTATTATTATCTCGTTGTTATTTGTCCAGATTAAATCCAAAACGTTCTCCTTTCTCGTGGCTTCACCGATTTCCTGGGTAAGGGCGTAATGTTCCATAATATCTAAGAGCATTGTTGCTTGGGTTCTGTCATCTTTAGTAATGTTGCCATGAAATTCTCAACATATAAACTTCGTCATTTTTCTTCCATGATATGAATGGGAAATTAAAATCTCCGAAAATTAGAAGATTTGTTGCTGGAGTTTCAAGTAATTTTAATATGTTTTTTATTTCATTTGCAGCAAATTGGAATTAACTTTTTGTGGTGTTTGTGTGGTCTGTAGATGTTCATAATGGTTAGGTTCAGTTCTTTTACTTCTAATATAATAACTTCAAGTGTGCTGTTTGATTTTTTTACCCTCACTTCACATGTGTATGTGTTTTTCACGTAGATACAGCACCCTCCCCCTCGCCTAGCCACTGTATCTGCTCTGCATATGTGTAGTCCAACAATGCTATTTCAGTATTCTCGATACAGTTTTCACAGCCTTTTTCGCACTTATGTAAGTGTGTTTCCGTTAGGCATATGATATCTATGCTGGTTTCCTTAGCTAAATTTTGAAAGTATTCTAATTTGCAGTCTGCATGGTCCGTACAGAGGCCTTGTATATTTTTGTATAATACATTTACCGGGTTTCTAAACTTCGTGTTCGATTTTCCTAAATGATGATCGTTTCCTGGTCGATGCCGGTTCCTGTTTGGTGTTATTGGTTGGGCCGCTGCATTTGGGAGTATTGGGGTTGCGGCCCGTGATACCTCTGTGATTGCTGTATTATTGGTGGGTGATGTTGTTGTTGTTGTTGTTGTTGTTGTTTAGCCGATCAGCCCACCCTGATCGAGCAAGCCGGCGGCACACAGGTAACAGATCGCCCACTCCGGAATGGACCAGAGGTTCAGCGCACTAGTGATGTTGTGTTGAGTTCTATGTTGTGCTAGAGCGGTACAGTCTGTCATAATGTGTTCAACTGTTTGTGGTGTGTCCTGGCACAGGTGGCAGGTGTCGTCTATGGAGTTGTCTAGTCTGTGTTTATATGTCCGTAAGTTGGGGTGATGTCCACATCGGAATCGTACTAAGTTAACTCGACCCGATCTGCTCAGGCTGATCTCTGACCTGTTAATGGGTGGCGGCTTCGCACCTAGGACTGCATTCAGACCGAGTCGTGTCAGTGCTTTGTGGGTTATGTATGTGTGTGTATGTGTTTTCTGTACTCTGTGATGTCTGTGGGGCGTGGTATAATGGAGTATTTGGTTATAATATCTCTCTGGTGTTACCTTAATGGTGCGAGGTGTTGGTGCATGATTGTACATATAGTGGCAAGGGTGTTGTGGGTTAGTTGTCGCTGCTGCCATGAATTGTGTTCCCCTCATGTCTAAATGTTCCCTAACTTTCAGTATTTTTGTTCTGTGTGCAGGTGTTCTATTGTTGTTTGTTTTATGCATCCTGTAATGATACGATGTGCGTTGTTTTGTATTGTCTGTAAGGTGTTTATGTGTGTGTTTATGTGTGTGTTTATGTGAGTGTTTTTAATGTTCTGAATGTGGTTTGCCAAAGATAATGATGTGTTGTATGTCATTCAAGTATTTTGGTCCTGTGAGTGTGTGGAATGTTGATGTTGTTTAGTGTAAGCTGTGGAATTACCTGGTGTTATTTTTTGTTGCTTGTAAGCAAGGTGATGGTTGATTTTGTGGGCGCTACTTTGAGTCTATTGTGTGTGAACCAGTCTTGTATACTGTTTATGTATGTTTGTAGGTTATTTGTAGCGGTGTCGATGTTGTTATGGGTGGATGTTAGAGTGATGTCATCTACATATGATGATAAGGTAAGCTTGTTATCTATGGATGTTGGAATGTCATGCATGTATAAGTTGAAGAGTGTTGGTGAGAGAACAGAGCCTTGAGGGACCCCGTTCGGAAAAAGCTTGTTTCTGGATGACTTGCCATTAAATGTGACATGTGAGTATCTTCCTGAAAGATTATTGCTCAGCCACCTTTTGGTATTATTGTGCATGTTTGTGTTGAGTATTTTGTTTATGAGAAGGAAGCGTGGGATAGCATCAAATGCTTTACTAATGTCTATTGTTGCTAATAGTGTATGTTGAGCTGGTCGTCTGGAGTTTGCCATCCATGATGTGCTGCGTGAGGTTAGTGAGTAATGTCGTGTTGAGTGGTGAGGTCTGAATCCATGTTGAGTAGGCGATAGTGGAATGTGTGGGTTGGTGATTTGTAAGATTAGTCTTTCTGTTACTTTGGAAGTGTGCATAGTAAAGTAATGGGTCTATCGGAAGCTGGTTCTGTTGGATTTTTGTTTGGTTTCAGTAGTGTAATAATTTTACCTTGTTTCTATATGTCAGGAATAATACAGTGTTGGTATGAATATGTGCTGATATTTGTGAGAGTTATTATTCCTTGTGGGCCCAGGTGTTTAGGGTGTATGTTAGATATGTTGTCTGGTCCAGTAGCCTTCGAATTCTTAATGTTTTTGATGATCTTGGTGGTCTGGTCTGTATTGAAGGGTGTAATGGTCGTGTCGAGTCTGTAGGTTTTCTTGTGTCTGGCTGTTTGTCTGTCTGCGTGTTTCTGGTTGTTGTCTCTGTTTAAGTGACTTATCTTTGCGTAGTGATTAACTAGAATGTTAGCTTGTTGTGTGTATGTTAGGACATTATTTTGGCTGCGACAGAGGTGTGAATGTTGCTGTTAGAGTGGGTAATGCTGTTTATAGTCTTTTATAGCGTGGATGTATCTGTGGAGTGGTTTAGTGTTGTTATGAATTCCCTGAATGTTTCTGTTTGTTTTTCTTTGAGTTTGTTGTTTGTTTTCTGTGTTGAGCTGTTGTATCTGCTGTTTATGGCTTCTGTGTGTGGTGTTTGTGTGTTATGTTTGAGGTTGTTACGTTGCCTTATGAGGTGGGCTATTTCTCTAGTGTAATTTGGGTTGTATTTCCTAATGTTGCCCTTGGGTATGTATTTGTTTGCATTATTGATGATCTGATTAAATGTCTTGAGTGTTGTATTGATGTTTATTATGGATGTACTGTTTAATGTGGTGAATTGTTCCTCAGTCTGTATTTTGAACTGTTCCCAATCAGCTTTCTTGTAATTTCTGTAAGTGTGCCAAAGGCTGTTGGGGCAGAGTGTAGAATGTGTTGTAATGATGATGGGCAGGTGGTCTGATGACAGTTGTTTTTTTGTTCTCCATTGTGTATGTGTTGCTAGTGAGGGGGAACAGAACGTTATGTCTGGGGAGGAATTTGAGTATCCTGCTTGATGTGGTATGTGTGTATGTTCTTCTGTATTGTTAAGAATAAAGAGGCTGTTTAGTTGTGTGGCTATGTTGACGCCTCTGGTGTTGTTTTGGTTGTGCAGGTACCAACTAGTTTCTTTGGCGTTGAAGTCTCCTCCTAAGATGACATTAGTGAGAGAGGCAAGATTGTGTAACTGTGGATTGTAATTGGCTGGCACCTGAGGTGAACTATCTGGTGGGATGTAAATGTTGATTAGTGTGGTGTTGTGTTTTGCGCGTGTTTTAATGTTAACTGCCTGTATTTCTATCGTGTTATCTGCTTGGATTGTGTTTGTAATGTTTTGGGTAGCATCATTGTAGCTAGTGCGTTTACGTATGTAAGTGATGAGTCCACCCCCGTTACTCCCAGTACGATCTTGACGGATCGCCGTGAAGTCAGGGATGGTGGGTGTTTTTGTGTGCGTTTAGTTTGTTTCTTGTATAAGTGCTATGTGAATGTTTTGTTGGTGTACGAATTCCCTAAGCTGCATGATTTTGTTTGTAAGGCCATCTACGTTGTACTGTAATATGTTAATATTATACTTCTGTATGTGTCTCATGGTGCTATTGTGTCTATGTCTTTGTGTATGGTGACATGTGTAAGTTGTAGTGGGGCCTGGATTAGTCTTAATGTCGCCAGAGAGTAAGAGTAGTGGGTGGGTGATGTTGAATAGAAGTGTGATGTGCGTAATGTTGTGGTGCATATGTTTGCGGCGTTCTGTCTCTCCTTGTTAGAAGGGCAAGCTGAGCTTTAATTATCCTCATTTCTTCTAAAAAATATGTTTCATTACTCTTGTTGTTACTTATATGTCGAATATGATCTGTTCTTTCCCGTTCTCTTCTTTGCGTACCCTTTATATGAAAATGCGGGCACTCTATGTTCAAGCATTTTTTCTCAGTAATTTACTGTCTGCACATACGAGGGTGAAAAAAGTTGCAGTTTGGCCCGTACCTGCACTTCCCATTCCTCATCATATAGAAGCATTTTGTAGGGTAATTGTACATGCTTTTTGAGCCATATTTGCACGCACCTATTTTGGTAATATTCGCATATGGCCCTTCGTTTAAATTCCCTCTGAGTCTTATGTGATTCGATTTCTTTCCTATGCTCCGCCACCACTTCTTCCCTACTTAGTGGGGTTGTTTTCTTCGGCGTGTATTTCGTATCTCCCTCTTCTGCCGTGGGTACCTCTTTATCTGAGGCTGCTTTCGCCCCTCTCTGTAGTGTGTTTTCTTTTTCTTTTTCGGTTCTGCAGGCGTTTCCTGTTTCCTGTTTTTCTGGAGGTAAAACTGCTGTACTTGAATCTTCTATTTCAACATTTTGTGTTCCCCTCTGGACTAATTTTCTATTGTTTTCCATGCACTTGACGCACAAGAAACAACAAAGGCCTATGATTTTGTTATTTATTCTATTTACCATTTTCCTGTCCTTTCTATCTCAGTTCATGCATTCGTAGTGCTTAAAGGTATTGCACAGAATGCAGTTTAAGCCCGAGGTCTGGTCTGCTTCATTTTTGCAATGGCAGAGCTGATATGCTGCACATTCCATTACAGATAATCCGGCTTTATTCAATTTTCTGACTTTCCCACAATTTACAAATTTCTTCGTATGTTTTGCCATTTTCTCCTTTATTTTCCTCTTCTTCTCGCTTCTCAAATTTCTCTCGATAACTCGACCTCGATAACTCGACCTTCTTTTTATAGATCTGACCTTTTTCCCTCTATAAGCCTAGTGTACAATCTCAGAGCTGTTTTTCCGTTCGACGTGTTTTAAATTTGTTTCAATTTGGTGATTTTTTCTTTGTGCAAACTATATGTCACCGGATTTCACTTAATAATTTATTATCGCGAATTCACTGGTATTTAATCACCCACTGGTATAAGATAGAATTTACCGCTGAACTTATATATATATATATATATATATATACATATAAATATATATTATATATATTTGTATATATATGTATATATGTATATATATTTAATATGTTATATAATATATATATTTAATGGGTGTACATATATATGTATTTAATATGTATATATATAAATATATATATATATAATATAGTAAAAATATATATATATATAAAAATATATAAATATATGTAAAAATATATATAATATATATAAAATATATATAATATAAAATATACATATATATAAAATGTATAATATATATATAAAATATATAAATATATATATAACATAAAATATATATAACATATATAAAAATATATGTAATACATATAAAAATATATGTAATATATATAAAAATATACATAATATATATAAAAATATATGAATATATATAAAAATATATGTATATATTATTTTTTTTTAATACATATATATTTATAGACACGTCATATATGACATATGAAACAACTGAATTACTTACTATTTTTATTGAATTTTACAAACAGTGACTTTCTCTTTAAAGGAAAGAGATTTCCAGCTATGTAAAAAGTCTCTCAACCGGAGGGATTGATGGCAGTGTAGTGTTGTATTTTATGAACAGTTCTTTTATCAAAGGATTCATATGTAGTTGTTGAATGTCTGATGAATTATTCGCTAAATAATTAGATAATTAGAGAAGACAAGTGGTAGCTTGCTATCGTTCGCGACCGGTGTACAACTTGGCCCTCCGGGCGGGTAGCACTGTGATCCAGCTAAAAAATTTTAAAAAAACGCCATTTTAGCTCAATAGTATATAGGATGGAGAGGGGAGGGGAAAGATCACTGACTGAATCTATGATAAAGTGTCGCGTTACTGACACTTATTTGTATCGTCTATATATATATATATATATATATATATATATATATATATTTATATATTATTTATATATACATACATAGATAGATAAATAAATGGCTGTAGGATGTTGTTGTTGGTTAGCCGACCAGCCCACCCTGATCAAGCAAGCCGGCGGCACGCAGTTAACCGATCGCCCTCTCCGGAGTGGACCAGAGGTTCAGCGCACTAGCGATGTTGTGTTGTGTTCGTTTTTGTGCTAGAGCGACAAAGTCTGTCATAATGTGTTCAATTGTTTGTGGTGTGTCCTGGCACAGGTGGCAGGTGTCGTCTGTGGAGTTGTCTAGTCTGTGTTTATATGTCTGTAAGTTGGGGTGATATCCACATCGGAATCGTGCTAAGTTAACTCCATCCGATCTCCTCAGGCTGGTCTCTGACCTGTCAATGGGTGGCGGCTTCGCACCTAGGACCGTATTCGGACCGAGTCGTGTCAGTGCTTTGTGGGTTAGGTGTGTGTGTGTGTGTTTTCTGTACTGTGTGGTGTCTGTGGGGTCTGTGGGGTCTGTGGTGTCTGTGTGGTGTCTGAAAAAAAAATACCAACAACTACAGTTAAAACATTAATTTTCTCTTGTCTATTCACAACTCGCATACAATATAATTGCATAAGGGAGCGCCTGTGACTATATTATTAACCCTTTGATCATGAGCCAAATAAGAATTATAAGAAAACTAAGCAAAACTGATTATTATGGCTATATTTCACACGTCTTTAAGCTAATGTTTAGTTAATGTTTAGTTACAAGCATTTTAACCAGATAATAATAATCGAAAATATCAAGAAAAATCACATCCTCCAAAGTTCCCTTTGTTTGGGCAAATGAATACCTACGGAAGAGTTTCTTCAAGCTTCGGTTTAGGGTGAGCGCACTAGAGCAGTACATATACTGTAACAATCCTAATGTTCACCAGCGCTCGTAGTTCAGTGAGTAACACTGAAATGAAGACACTGAGGTTGCGGATTCGACTCCTGATGGTACGAGTTAATAATAATTTGGGAGTTAGCACAAGTGAACGTATTTTTTCTGACGTAATTGCTGTGACAGTTTCTGAACCTCCATACATCAGTATACTCCATTTGAAACTTTAGATGTAATTATTAAATAATCCACGAATTATTTTTATATACACTCTTGATGCCTAACGTACATCTTTTGCATTTCCATTATTTTAGATATACAATTTACCCATACAATGTATATACTTTATGTATATTAAGTACCAGGAGTCAACTTGGACAATAATAATACTTAATTACTCTCAAATACCCTTTAGAGTTTACGCCTTTAATTCTTCTACATATTAATAATTCATGTAAAGATAAGTAAATAATATATATGTATATACAATGTATTTTATTTGCCTTGTTAAATATTTTTCAAAAGATGAAAAACAAACTTATGTAAACTGTAAATTACACGCGCTAATTTATTCATTGATATGACCTTGGTGTATCATTGTGTCGACCCTTATTTCTAAACGGAAATTCCAAAGTACCCCCCCCCCCCCCCCGAATTATTTGCCGCTCTGATGAGTTTTGCTTTTACGCACAACGACACTACGTGCTTTCTGGGCACGTTTATTGATAAGATTTTTGTCTTTGAAAATTTTTGGACAGGTCATTTTGATCATAATGAGTTTTCATCTATTACATTTATCAAATATCCGAATACATGTAAATTTCTGAATGAAAATAATCCTGATACTTTTTATTTCTCATTTCTTTGATCTAATAACAAGTGTAAAAATGGTTTTAAAATGGTATTTTGAAAGTCAAATAGGTGACCATTTGGTTCATCTGAAAAATAGAAAAGAGGACAAAAATATTTCATTGCTAAACGAAATATTAAAATGGCGTACTTTCCTCTTATCCCGGACCCCAGACTTTTTGCCAGTTGCCAGACTTCAATTTTGACTGAATATTTTCGTTAAAACTAACGAAAATATCACGACTTAACCTAAACAATTATCAAGGGCGTACACTTTACCTAACCGGACACCAATTAACATAATTAGTTGGTAAGGTTAGGTTAAGTCGTGATATTTTCGTTAGTTTTAACGAACATATTCTGTGTCAAAATTGAAGTTTGGTAACTGGCAAAAAGTGTAACTGGCAAAAAGTCTGGGGTCCGGGATAACAGGAAAGTTCCATCAATAGTTTTAACAGGAAAATAGAAATTTGGAATACTGATATTTATTTTTACAAAAAATTGGGTCATTAAACTTTGGGCTTTACTGGGCTCTCAAATTAACTAGAGGGTAACAGCTGTTAATTAAATTAATTAAATTTAACTAAATTAATGTGGTTAAAACTAATTAATAAAGATTTTATAGGAAAATATAAAAATAAAATCGAAGTCTATATTAATCAAATTTACGAGTATATTAATACACATCGATCATTCGCTGCTACTATAGTATATGGTCTACCTACGATTCGGCGGTCTACCTTTTAATTATAGCTTCTTATTTTGTTTATAATTGCTTGTTTACATCCCAATGTCAATCGCCCTTGACGATTGGTTAGGTTTAGTCATGATATTTTCGTTGGTTTTAACGAAAATATCATAACTAAACCTAACCAGTCGTAGGTAGACCGCATACTATAGTAGCACCGATCATTCTTCATTCATTAAAAGAGTTTTCCGTTAATTGTTAAACGAAAACGAAGTTGCAATAGAAATATTTTGAATTTTAATGCTTAAATCGTTCCATAATTTCAGCTTTACAAAAATAGATGAATTTTAGGGGGAAGATAATTTAAACTGAGGGTTAGCTTGCCTGTCTCTGCTCCTCGTCGGATGAGAGTGAAAGCCTAAATGAGTTACGAACAATGCTGCCGCGATTCCCGCATACGTATATGACGTCACAATTCGGCACGTTTTCTCTGGTTATTGAAGTTTTCAGAAAATGTGGTATAGGTATAACTAATTTGAATAAAGTTATTTTGTTATTCATACAGGTTCTACAAACTGGAATGTAAATCACTCTGTATTTCAGGAAGAATATTAATGTGTCTGTCAACAGTAGCATGGGCGCAAAAGGAGAGAGTGCAATGCAATTGAAAATGTTGATCAATGTTGCATAAGTTATGCAACAAAGGGGAGGGGGAATGTTATGCAACAAAGGGGAGGGGGAATGTTATGCAACAAAGGGAGGGAGGAATGTTGCAAGAGCAACAAGGGGTTATACAATTTGGAGGCGGAGTTATTCCCCAAGAGATAAAGAGGAGAAGGAGAGAGAGGAAGAGAGGTGTTCGCCTGGCAGGATCCAAGCGCATATTAAGACTTCAGCCGAGCGGCCGTTGTCTTAATATGTTCCTAATGAGCCAGCTGGCTTAATCAGCCAGTTGGCTTATCTGGCTGAGCTGCCAGACTGCGCTATTTATTTAATTAAAGCATATATTCTGGCTTAACCAGCCAGTTTACTTAGAAGGCGTAAATGGCTTGTTCAGGTGTACATTATTAGGGTTGCCAGATTGTGCTATCCAGATATTTTTGGCAGTTGGTTTAGAAATCTGTTTCAGGAGACAACCATTTGCTGTAATTAAATGTCGTGTACAATCAAAAGAATTAAATAAAACATCATTACACCATTCTGTTTATTTTAACGAATTAATGGATTCAATTTCACGAAATATATATAAAGTAAATATACAATGGAATATATATGATCAAAAATAATAATAGCCTAAGAAATACGAGCGATGAATAGATAATGAAAATAAATATACAATGGAATATATGTGATGAAAAATTAATAATAGCATAAGAAATACGAACGATAAATATAAAATAAAAAATATACAAAACGTTGTAGGATAACCATCAATATATTAGTACAGGAAATATATATATATATATATATACAGTTATACTAAATAAGTAAATATATTGAAAATAATAATATACGAAACGTATAATCAATTGCATATTAGTAAAGGAAATATATATATATATATATATTATATATATATATATATATATATATATATACATATATATATATATATATATACATACACACAATTAAATGATTAAATAAATAACTACACATCAAAATACTTCATGTTCTACGGCGCAAACCCTAAACACACACGTAATCGAGCCTACATTCACATCGTTATTATTTTGCACTATACGGTAAAACCGTCCAAGCAGTACTTCACCGCTCAAGTTATACGGATAAATATACTCGATATAAATGGCTTTCATATCGTTCAATACTATTTTTGTGCACACTTTAAATTCGGCTGGCAAGTTATCTTTAAATAAGGCTAGAATACAATCAAAAGCACGCACAAAGAGGTCATCGTTAACCAGAACATCATTATTAAATACAAATTCATAAACACTCCTTTCCAATCGATGGTTTTTTTCTTACCGTCCCGAGCTTTTCAATCGTGAACTCTTCTTCACTCTGCATAGCGGCAATTGAAATAATCTTCCAAGTCGTAACGACAGCCACTCATTATACAGAGATACAGCTCTTCAGGGTGAACAGTGTAGGCGAACTCTGCCCTATACCGCTCAAGTGCTTTGTACCAAAGTTCGTGATATTTCGAAGAGTCTGAACCTTTTAAATATGCATCCAGCTCTAGATCATTCTCGCTTGTTCAATCCTAAATTCGATAAATCCGTCGAGCAGAGCGGTGTATGCGTATTCAAGAACCGTGTCAAAATAAACATACCCGTCACACGAGCGTCTAAGATAGGCTTCAGCTTGCGGAATCCGACGATATCAAACATTCTGTCGAGGATGAAACGGTTTCGCGTCGGGACAAGAACGTTATCAGATGCATTCTTCCACATCAGTTGTATATGAATGCATGGCTGATCGTTATTTATACACATCGTGCAAGCAACGGCATACGAGTGGGTATCACTAATCTACTCTCTTCTTGTACCTACACCTGCAGTTATTTTATAACGGTCCTCTCCCCTTTTCTCAACTATCACGAAGACTCTATTCATCTCCTCAACACTTAAATAAATACATTACGTTTACCATAGTTTGCTTGCCTGCAAATCGTTTCAAGTACATAGTTAATGGTGCCGGTTTCACGCCTGAACACGCGCAATGATTCGTCACGGAGACATCGTCCGAGGCGTTGAGAATGCTTCTCAAAGGAAGTTCTATCGTATTCGCACGTCTAGTCGGTTCAAGCTCTGAGATGACTATGAGCCGCAGGCGGACGTGCATCCGTGCATCATACTCATGCTCCCACACGATTTTGTCAGTGAACTGGGAGCCTATAAGTTGATCACGGTTACGGGTACATGCGAGGTTGTCGGCAAAGGATCTTCCATAAAGGTTCCCTGTGACGGCACATTCAGCGCGCGGGCATCCATGCCACCAGCAGCCGTTAAAGGAATACACAGTCTTCTCACCAGTGGTTGGATCCTCACTTAGGCCGTCAACCCAAAAAACACGACCACTCACCTTAACGGGTATTCACCCGTGTTGCGAGCATGTTTTATATATACACCCCGGTCTGTTGCTGTAGGTGTATGAGCCAGTAAATAGCCTCGTGCCCATAACTGCGGGGATTGTTTCTGTTAATGATTGCTAAGGTGTCTTTAGGCATGAAGTTATTCTTGAACACTGTAAAACATAATTAAGCGATCGTGGTTGCGACTTGAAACGGGCTATGTACATCCTTCTTATGTCTTGAAAGCATACTGTAAGTACACGTACGTCGTTCACGCAATAACATTCACATTCATCGGCTATATTGAATGGATTAGCTTGATTAAAACTTTTGTAATAGCGGTCAAAATCTTCACGCTCACTATCACTCATGTTGGTGTAGTTAAAGTAATGTTTGGGTGGAGGTAGTCCTAAGTAATTCAAAGTTTCGCTAGTGAGGAATGTGTAAGAGAAATACCCTTTTGAAACTTCAGCGGCTACGCTCATGACTTTGGGCAGCTTGGCTAATTTACAAGGTGTGAACAGCAGGGTGTCTTTAAACTGTACATTACTCGTGTTCAAGCAACTCCTTATAAAGGAACTGTGTGTCAAATTTCGCATCGTTTATGGGCAAGAATATACAGTCATATTTTTGAGCTTATCCGCTAATTTGACAATATAGGATACAATGAGTTTCACAGGGCTGCCGTGCGCAGTCATTTTAAAATCGTTTGTCCGTTTACCACATTTGTGGCACTCATCACATTCGATCTCCATGCACTCATCACAGATAGTCTGACTTACGTAAATGTGGAATAACCTCTTTGGTTTCAGCGTTCGTGTAAGTTTCTATATCGTAGTATACGGTTATACAAGGGCTATTTTTAGGCTTAGCATCTTTCATATAAATACATGCTTCACTCCATCCGCCTTATATTTTTCATGACATGTAGAACAGTGAATTTCATCGCATTTATGTTTGAAATTCCCCCAATTATCCATCATGTGAAACATACCGCACTTACAAATCCTCATTTTCCTGCAAGTGCCATTTGATTTATGGAGTTCAAAGCATTTATTATTGAAAAATGTACGTCTACACACATTACATTCCCTCTTCTCGTTTCAACTACACTACTTTCACATTTGGGTTTTACACTGCTCACATACCATGTAGCAATCCTTACAATGTTTCACCATATCATCAGCAAACTCGAGACATCCCTTACACAAATCATGATGCCTTCCATATTTTCGACTTTTATCATAACTGGTAGAGAGCCCTTATGTTACGGATGGGGAGATACGATGTTCCTGACAATCCTAAAATAAGTAGAGGTCTTGTACGATCTCTCACGCTGCTTTTAAAAACATACACAGTCCTACGACGATCATCCATTCCAAATACGACTATACGTGCATTCATTTCCTGCTCGGCCCTTCTCAGTTCTTCAGGACCCATATTACACTCAAACTCAAGCTTACAATCTGAAGCCAGTTTACGGGCACGCTGCACAACCGTGGCAGCCAAATTTTCGTGATATTTAGCACAGTGAACATATGAGCTAGATTATTGCTATAAAACCACAACCACGATCGACGTTTAAATGCTTTCTGTAAATAGAGAATTGAAATTAAGAGTATAAGGTGTGGCACTATGACCCGCAACCGGAATACTCTGTCAATATCTACCATGAAGTTGTCCATATATTTGAGAGGCTTGCATTATGGCGCCAAGATATATTCTGTCTACAGCCGCCAAACGTCTGAACGGTATTACTACCCAAAAATCGTCCCCCTCATCTGACCCGAACCTGAAGGATAACCTCGTCCGGACTTCACGGAAACCCACAATACGTTCAACTACGCGCCGCAGTCCGTTGGTATACAGGGATCCAGGGTCAACCCTGACCACGTACCGATTTCTAGTCAGGGCAGGTGGGGTAGCGGTGCGCACCAACTCGAATGTTATACCATCCTCCACAGTATGAGAAGCTGTGTGGAGGAAGTACCCGGAACTGAACAATGGGGCATATTTGAGGAAGGTACTATTGTGGGGTTGTGTCGTAAGACGTAGAGGGTTGGGGCTATTACTGGGGTCTAACAACCGGAGCAATCCTGGCACGCTTTATACCTGACGTGGAGGGCTCTTCATCATGCTTCCGCTTTGAACTGTCGCATGCTACAGGTGTCGCTGGTGAGGGTTCGTCAGCGGGAAGGGTTCTGTAGCTGCACGGTCATCGGGTTCGTCTGTGATATCGATGATGGGGCTGTACATCGTCGTCATTCACGGTTCTGTGGAAGAAGAAAAACAAAATATAAGGAACAGCACTCAAAATTTGTAATATTTTGTAAATGACCCACTTAGGGTGTGACGTGTTAGAGATGGAATCTGTAGAAAAATTCAGGTTCACAAGCCCCTCCACATGTATTATATCTGGCCCTACAGGATGTGGAAAAACTGTATTTATGCTTAAAATCATTAAAGATAAGGGGGAGATGTTCTCAAAATTTGTGCATAAAGTAATATGGTGCTTTCGATTTTGTTCCACAAGGTGTCTATGACGTTAATTCGTTAAAAGGTAATGAGCATACAGTTATTGTAATTGACGATCTCATGTTGGAAATGGATAAAACGTTTGCCGAGACATTTACAGTGTTCTCCCACCATCTTAACATAAGCGTATTCTTCATCAACCAGAATCTATTTTTCAAATACATGCGCGATGTGTCGCTAAATACGTATCTATCTAGTCTTATTCGCACAACGTAGAGATGTGTCACAAATTGGGGTATTAGCCAATCAAATGTTCCCGAATCAACGTAAGGAGTTTTTGGAGGTTTATAAAGAAGCCACAAGCAGCGTTATGGATATTTGCTTTGTGACCTTCACCCGCGAAACACGTTTAGGGTGCTTCTAAGAACGAATATATTCCCAAGCGAACCTGAAACGGTGTATATTCCAGAATGACAAATAGGCTGAAGAAATATCGTGAATTAATAAAAATCTATCAACGATTGCCCCGGGCACTGCAACAGATGTTTGTTAAAAATATCGACTCCGACTTTTTAAAATGCATCTGTGAAATCTGTCTTAATGTTATAAAATGTAATGTGCCAATGAAACCCCTCAGAAGGCTCGCTTACGTCGTTACAAGAACATAATACGAGCGCTCGCTCATAAAAGTCAAACTGTGGGTAAGAAAAAGCGAATTATTGTACAAAGAGGAGGATCATTCCTACCCATCTTATTTTCAGTTTTGGGTCCTTTACTGACTAGATTAATATAATGAAGAAGGTGGTTGTGATTCCGCACGAGGTGTATGCTTCATTGCAAAGTTCAAAGATTCCAGACACGGCTCTAGAACCCCGTAAAAGTAGGCTTAAAAGAATGCGAGTTGCTAGCCCTATTAAACAGTGAAAAGTCACCTGATGAGAAAAGGATCTTGTACCAAGAGGCTTTGCAGAAATTTCTTCATGAGTACGAAGATTATAAGAATCCGACAGAGCTCCCCGTGGTTATTAGGCACAGCGCGAGTAGCGCTGAGCATGGCGACACAGGACCTGGGCCCGACGTTAGAGATGACCAACCAAAGAACAACGGAACACAACACATCGAACATGTGTTAAAAAACAGTCTCCCACATACATTGAGGAATAAAGGCTTAAGTCTTTATAATCTATTGAGTGAGGACCCCATCATACAGTGGGCCGATACAGGCGAGGTCATTGTTGAAGGAACAAGGGTACAAGGATCCATCGTTGATATTGTTCATGATCTGGTGAGAAAGTGGGACAGGCCCTCACCAACAGGATGGAAGCATATTAAAGCAAGACTACAACAAATAAATGTCCCCAAAACATTGATAGGTAATCTGAATAGGTTAAAAGACCTGGATCAAGTCTCGCATGTGTCACAACTGAGTACGCCATCGCCCCAGCAGCAGCGTCTCTGAAGAAGAGAAAGAAGAGAACAAACGGCCAACCTTATCCACGTGTCTCTAAAATACGCAAATGGCTAACATATTAAGTAAACGCTATTATGACATTTCTAACCCCGCCTCCTATGGTGGCGTTAATAGACTGTACAGAGGTGTTTACGGAGTAGGAAAAAGATGTTGAGCGGTTTTTGCGGGAGCAGGATGCTTATACACTTCATAAACCGGTGAGAAAAAGGTTTAAAACGGCCAAGACAACCGCGGATTCGATTGACTCTATTTGGCAAGCGGATTTAACAGACATGCAAAGATATTCAGTGTATAATGACGGATACCGCTACATCCTATTCATAATAGATGTATTCTCTAGATATCTGTGGCTAATTCCTGAAAAATAAATCGCCTGAAACAGTTGCTAAAGCGACCAAAACGTTGATGTTAAAAGAAGAAAGGGTTCCTGGCTATTTTTGTACGGATATGGGGAAAGAATTTATAGGTCGCGCTTTTCAGAACATGCTGACAGAGTTTAATATCAGTTACTACACTAGCAGTTCTATACATAAGGCCTCTTTAGCTGAAAGAGTTCAACGTACCATAAAGGAACGCATGCATCGCTATTTTACACATAAAAACACATACAGATATATAATTCTCGGGTCATTGGCATCATCATACAACCGTTCACACCACCGTACGATTGGCACAACACCTAACGAAGTTTTAGAAAGAGGTGCGCTGCCAGAGGTGAGAAGAGATGGAGCACCGCCACCACATCTACACATTTCAAAATCAATGATTATGTAAGGCTATCACGTTCGGGAAATAAATTCGCGAAGGGATTTGAGCAAGGATGGACACGTGAGATTTTTAAAGTTCGTGCTATGAGACCTAAAGGTGAGATAATGATGTATTACGTTGAAGATTTGAATGGGGAAGAGATCGCTGGAGGCTTTTACCGCGAGGAGTTGCAGAAAGTGACATTTAATTTAGGAAAAAGTGTGTTTAAAATTGAAAAATTTTAGGCAGCAAAGGTTCAGGAAAGAGAAAAATGTACCTGGTGAAATGGCTGGGTTACCCAGAAAGCTTCAACACCTATATAAAAGCTGCTGCAATAATGAAGCTTAATAGTAGTGCAACATGGCGCCTAGCCACTTCTATGTCACACTCCCGTCCTCTCTTCTCTGTCTGTACATCCTAACAACACCCTGCCAACTTTGTGACAGAACTCCACGGACCCATTGAATTGGAGCGTGATTCGTATGAGGTGGGTTTATGTGAACTCCAGTTAGTCTCCAAATTTTTAACTCTTGAAAATGAGCAAATCATATTTCTGATCCTTAGAAGAATCGATGAGTGCGAAAAATTAGATAACCTTAGACAATACTATGCGATCAGTCCTGTTCGGTGAGGACAGTACTATAGCACAAATGTTCGCTAGGAATCGGCATTATGACAGCCATGGACATTGTGACGGGGTTAAACAAGAGTCTTGAAAAGTCGTACCTGACAAACGATTTACTTTTTGAAGTCGTAAACATAGACACGCCTGCATGCACATTGAAGTTAAAATCAACGCTTAGTAGAAATATTAAAGATAAAGAGCTGTTCACAATTGTGGCCGAGGGCCGATATAGCGCAGCTCTCCAAAGAGATACCTTTCACGAGGCACAGCATGACTTGTCCAGCTTAATGTATCAATTGAAGATGGAGAAATTGGGTGAAAGCTCTCCACCTCCAGACATGTGCTATATTTACAGCAATATCGTAGAGCACCAATTTGTTGGGGACACCCAGGGCGCCTGCTGCGCATTGCACACATCCCCAACCATAGAGGGAAAAGTTTGAGCATTACATATGACAAGCCCCATTATATGAATGTTGCGACTAATCTATTAACCAACATCTCGATATATACCGTATGTCCCACAAAAAAGTACACCCAACTTTAGATTGTACTAACTCCTCCAAAAATTGAGATATTTTGGATCTGTTTGTTTGATTTAATACAGCAAATTATTCTTTGTTAAAATTCAAATTTATTCATGTTTAAACGATTTAGTGTTTAAGCATCTGCTTTTAACTGAAGGGTACAGCAAAATGGGATGCGCGGAATGATCATTTCTCCCAGCCAGATAGCTCCTCTTGCTTTAACCAATGTGCTACTTTTTACGTCGAACGATATTGCAAATATTTTTTTTTAAATAATTCGAACTTTTGTATCTAAGATACGAGTCATACATATAAATGAAGAATCTGAATTACTAAATTTATAAATAACTTTGAAACCCTTATCATGCAGTTTACACGAAAGCAGCGCGTTCTCATGGTCACAACTTATCTGCAAATTAAAAGCTTAAAACAAGTTCAGAATACCTTCGAACTGCAATTTCCCGATAGAGCTTCTCCAACTAAATATACAATTTTGAAGAATGTTCGGAAATACAAGGAAGGAACGGTCCTCAATTTGAACAAAGGACGTTCAGGCCATCCGAAGACGGCAAGAACAGACGAGAACATTCAGCATGTTCGGCATTTATTAGAGAGACATCCAAAAGTGTCCACCATGCGAAATGGTACAGAACTCTCACGCATGTCATTTCATCGAATAGTTCGTGAGGATTTGAATTTGTACCCATACAGAATGGAAATTCGACATCAACTCATTAAAGGAGATCTACCTCGCCGCCTAAGATTTGCCCAGTGGTTTCTTGAAAAACCAGAAAGATTCACGGAACAATTAGTGGTTGGAGATGAGGCGGCCTTTTTTATGAATGATCTAGTGAACAGACAAATCTGCCGTCAGTATGCATCAAAAAATCATCCACCTGACAATCATATCTACGAAAAGAATAACTCTAGACAAAAACTGTCTCTCTGGGTAGGACTGTGCGGTAATGGAGCGTTAATTGGCCCGGTCTTTTACGATGGTAATCTAAATGGTGAAGCTTACCTAGAAATGATAGACCGAGAAATCCTTCCACAAATACGTATTACTTATGGAAACCGATTTAATCGTATTTGGTGGGTGGAAGACGGAGCTCCTGCTCACAGGAGAGTTATTGTGAAGGAACGCTTGCAGGAAGTCTTCCACCAAAGTGTAATTGCTACAGGCCATGACATTGAATGGCCTCCCAGAAGCCCTGACTTGACCCCGTGTGATTACTTTTTATGGGGTCATTTGAAAAATAGAGTATTTGCATCACAACCTATCAATTTAGATGATTTGAGGACTCGCATCACAGCTGAAATCAACTTGTTAAAAGACAATCCAGATCTTATCAAAAGAGTGATGGGGAAGATGAGAGCTCGACTCCAGATTTGTATCGATAGGAATGGCGGTCATGTTGAAATAAAACGAAACTAAGCATAACTTTTGCAATAAGGAATAAAGAAAAATCTGCTTTGTATCTTATTAAAATTATGTTAAAGTATCTATTATTATGTATTTGTCTTTTCATTACATCGATAGCACACACATTATTTTTTTCATTGACCAATTTTGCGCAATCCATTTTGTTGTACCCTTCAGTTAAAAGCAGATTCTTAAACACTAAATCGTTTAAACATGAATAAATTTGAACGTTAACAAAGAATAATTTGCTATATTAAATCAAACAAACAGATCCAAAATATCTCAATTTTTGGAGGAGTTAGTACAATCTAAAGTTGGGTGTACTTTTTTGTGGGACATATGGTATAAGAACGATTGAGAGAAAAAATTTCCCATTCGGTGATGGGAGCTTAACAGTGAAACTACACATTTGTCGTTTATAATGACCCGAAGGCCATTCTCAGTCTATCGAGGAGTGAGATACCAGCGTGGGAGTGGGCTTGGATCCCTTTTTTCATCCATACTACGCACCGCTCTCCCACTTTTGAGGAGGGGTGCCAAGTACCTAGGGAGGAATGCGTTACAAACAGGTTTTAACGCAGCAGAAGACATAATGGGTGGAACTAAGCCTAAAGAAGCTCCTAAAAACAATTAAAACGTACACGGGACGAAATCATCAAAGATGCAAAGAGAAAAATGCGAGGTGGCGGAAAGATGAGATCTGCCAGGAAGAAGGGGTTACCATCACGTGGCGCTAAACGTAAAAGGAAATAAAAAAAGAAGTGCTCGAAGCGTATGAAACCTATGGCTGATCATTTTTTTAACTGATATATGCTGAGGACACTACTCTCACGAATCATAGGCTGATTACTAGATGTCGAGAGATGTGGCACTATTTCTGACTCGTTATGGCGCGTTTCATCCATCCGTGTAGTTCACAATGCTCTAAATCGGAACTGTCCTTCTTTGATATGTTCCCCACTCAGGCCTCTATTGAGCATAGCGACTTTATTACAATTAACCCATTAAACATAATTAATTTACCGAGTGCCCATATAGAATTCGTGATACCCAGCTCAGGCCCTTACTTTTTTGACCCGTGCTGCATGCACATGTACGCTAAACTGCGTATAGCCCATTCAGATGGAACGTACTGCGATGATACTCAGCTTACCTTGAAACAAACTTTTTACACTCCATATTCAGCCAGTGTGAGGTGTATTTAAATCAGGTTAACATCTCTGCAGGAACGAGGTATTATCACCTACGAGTCTATCTGGAAAATGTCCTCAACTTTTCAAAAGAAGCGAAGGACACCTTTTTAACCGCCGAGGGATATTACCATACTAAAGATGAAAATGGTATAAAGGATAAATTTAAAAATTCTAAAAAAAAAGATATACGAGTATTTTGGACGTTTTCATACAGATTTCACGTTCCAGGAGAAACTGCTTTGATATAGAGTTGATATGAAGTTGAAGCTTACCCGCACGAGTCCTGAGATCTGCATAAATCTGGGGTCTGATCAAGAAGAGGGCGCGAAACCCGTTGTGATTCACATAATGGAGGCGTATTTGCGTATACGCCGAGTGAAATTAAGTTCGCCAAAACAAATAGAGATTGAGAAAGACTTAATACACACCACAGTAAAATATCCAATTAACAGAGTACAGATCAAACTACACACGGTGCCCGCCGGGTTGGTCTCGAAGCAAATAGAAAACGTGGCCCTTGGAGTTCTACCTAAAATGATATTAATTGGAATGCAGGACCACGCCTCGACGAATGGAAAATATAAAAATAGTGCCTTTAAATTGTAGCATTTCGGCCTTAAAAATATTAATCAATACGTAAATGGCGTTGCATTGGGAGGGTCTATGATTACGGACTACTCGTCATATGCTGTATTCCCGCTCTGCGCGAGAGCTTATAGTAGTCTAACTCATAATACAGGTGGCTGTGATGAGCTTGGGTTTGGTGTAACGCAGAAAGAATTTCTCCTAGAATTTAACATTTATTCATTTAATATCACGCCTGACTTGTCTGCTGGCGTAAATACGCACTTAAGTCAAGTGGGAATATCTCAGTCAGGTGGGAATTTTCCAAGCCTATAGACGTCCCTATTAGTGTACTTGTGTACCTCGAATCACAAGCACTAATAGAAGTTGACCATTTCAGGAACGTGGTCAGACTTTTAAAATGGACGCGAATACACTCCAGAGAGTAGTGAAAAGTGACCGTGTCACACGCTCCAAACTTCTCGGCGTGTTTGCGAATAATGAAATATTGAAATTTCCAACTACAAGAAACTGGTACGGGATTATTGTTAACACCGACATTGTGGTGGTGAGGGGATTCATTGGTTTGCAATCTATTTTAAAAATAAGGAAAGAATGTACTATTTTGACTCACTCAGCACTCAGCCCTGGAATGATTCTGTGGTTGTACAGTAGGGTGGCCCACTTTTCAATTTTTTTTTAAAAGTATAGGTTATCGTAGTTTTTCCCATTATTTGGCACTATACTAGCACATTGGTACCATTTTTACAAAAAATGATCAATATTTAGGGGTCTCGCATCGACCTTGAAATTACGAGGTTTTTTTTTAAATGCGTACTTTTTAACGTTTTACTGAATCAAGATAAATCATTAAGTAGGGATGTTTTCTGAATCCTCTTGATGAGAGAAGTCGTTTGGTGTGCTTTCCAATATCATACGACTAACGGTTTAAAAGTTGTGCCTGTATACAGGTAATACCAATGTGCTAGTATAGTGCCAAATAATGGGAAAAACCATGATCACCTATACTTTTCAAAAAAATCAGCAAATAGCAGACAAATAAGGAAGAAAGAAACAATAACTTAAACAATCACTTTTGCATTGTATTGACCACTATCACACGTCACTGGCTGCAACGTTGTCCCTCTGTGCTATGTCATCGTGGCGAGTGATGACTTCTTGAAGTCGCCGAGCTCTTTCCGGTTCTTTTCCACCAGTTGCAGAAGATCCTGCAGCTGTGCCTCGTCCTTTGTGACCGTGTTCGCATAGTCTTGTATCAGTTGGACTCCTCTTTCAGCGACGTCATTGGTGACCTGGAGATTAGAGATCACATCCTTCAGACGACAAAAGTCCTCGTTCTCGTCCCACTTATCAGTGGGCAGGGTGAGCCACGAAGACCCATACATCTTCAGACCTGCAAATAAGAACCAGGAGGACTCGTCGATCAGGTCGGGGAGTAGCGTCATCTCGTCGACTGAGACGTTCTCGTATGTGAAGTCTTTGGGTACAGGGAGGTGGGACAGCTTCGCTGCCATCTGTTGCTTCACAGTGCCATCCACCTTGTTGCTGCATAGAGCGAAGATGACGGTCTGAGGCCTCAGATACCAGAAGTGCCGCCTGATCACTGCCAGTGACGCTTCTGCCACCTCGCGGTCCACTGCCCTATACCTCAGAAAACGCTGGTATAGTACCAGGTCATTCAACGGCGCATCAGCTGCTACAGGGGCCGCCAACCAAGCTGGTACGTACAGAAGAGCGATGAACACCACGATCCTGTACAGTTTTCTTGTCCTTGTCGGACAGCAGTCGATTCTTCTTTATATCTTCGACAGCGTCAGATGCTCCGATATCCCACAGCTTGTCCACACTGTCCGAAAACTTCTGCCGTTTTCCTCCGGCGTCAGTTTCTCATTTTCTGCTCTTTTGGAGTAAGTGCCACTCTTTCCACAATGCCTCTAGCTTCCGTTCGCAGTTGAGCTTTGTGATTGTTTTAATGCGGGCCATGTTCCAAAACTTTAAGACGTTGTTTACGGTTTCTTTGAATGCGTCTTTCCTGTTAGCAGTGTACTGGATAACACTGAAGAAGTATTGCAAAACCTGCCGTGTTGTTGGCAATTTGCTACCACTGATGGAGGACGACGGTTGGCCACCTAAAAAAGTTTCCGAGGCCGATCTTAGAGAAGGTAGCGATGTTATTTTCGCCTTTCCTTTTGATGACTCTCTATTTGTAGCTTCAAGAGTTCTTCCAGTTATGGTTGCCATCGATTTGTCCATGACAAAGGATGAGGAACTCAGACAGAATTTCAAAATGTTATGATCTGCAAAAAAAGAAATAGGTTAGGTACCTGGCACAGGCATAGTGCATTTTCTAATTACCTATATAGTATATACATTATACATTCCGCCTGGGTATGGTGACTCATTTTTTTGAAAAGTATAGGTGATCGTGGTTTTTCCCATTATTTGGCACTATACTAGCACATTGGTATTACCTGTATACAGGCACAACCTTTAAACCGTTAGTCGTATGACGTTGGCAGGCACACCAAACGACTTCTCTCATTAAGAGGATTCAGAAAACATCCCTACTTAATGATTTATCTTGATTCAGTAAAACGTTAAAAAGTACGCATTTAAAAAAAAAACTAGTAATTTCAAGGTCGATGCGAGACCCCTAAATATTGATAAATTTTTGTAAAAATGGTACCAATGTACTAGTATAGTGCCAAATAATGGGAAAAACCACGATCACCTATACTTTTCAAAAAAAATTGAAAGTGGGCCACCCTATTGTACAGTTTATCGACCAAATACATGTACCTGAGATTGTCTGGAACCCGTATCGCCTTCAAGGATATTATAGTAACACGTGCGGTATGTACGCCCTCTCATTTGTCATGTACTTTTCACGTGGGAAGGGATTTATAGATTTTTAAAATTATTCTTTTTGTGCGACACTGAAATGAATGATAAAATGGTATACAGACAGATAATAAAAAGGTTCCCATATGTTAGAACCCGCTGTATTGTGTAAAGGCCTATTTGTAGCCATTAAGGCTTATTTAATGGACACTGGTTCCGCTTTGTACATGTTTTCTATCATTTAATAAATTAAATGAAAATACAATGTGTTTTGTTCTTAACCCCAAAAAGTACTTACATTAGTTCCTCGGTGATCTGGCATTCGTTGGACCGGATGTGAGCCAATACCTCGACCTCTGTGTTCAGATCGCTAGTTTGGTTGTTGGGTAAAGCATTCCATATCATATGAGAATAAAAACCCACTCTAATAGACAGAGTTTATTTCCACGACAGTTTCGACGCCCACTGGGTTTTTATTCTCATATTTTGACCTTCACGTAAAAAAAAGTGAAGTTTTTTGCATTCATTCCATATCACTTACTCCCCTTTCATCAAAACGAAAAGTAGCTATAACACGATCAACTTCCGCATCGGTCCAATAAAGTTAAGTAAAAATAAAGTTTAATCAAAGAGCTACAATAAGAGAAAATGCCACGAATATTAAAATTATAATAAAAACAGATATCCTGATAGTTTTCAAAAGTAAGAGTGCAAAGACATCGTCTGCCGACACCGGGTCTCGAACCCGCCGACAATACTTAAAAGTTTTTAATATTTCTAAAATCCTACCTGTACAAGAAATGTGCAAATAAAAACATATATATATACATATATCTGCTGAAATAATCACGAAGGAAACACAATCATTAATAACATAATGGGATTAATTTTTTAGTTGTAGAAAAACTCAGAATAAAAGGAAATTAGATTACTAATTAAATTATAAACGAGAAAGAACACACCATGGATAGGTTAGGCTAGGTTAGGCTATATTATTATAAACGATAAAGAGTCCTGGGCCGCTATGAATATAGGCTAGGTTAGGTTAGGCTATATTATGTTCCGGTTAGGTTCAATTGTGTTAGGTTAGGTTAGGCTATATTATGTCCCGGTTAGGTTCAATTGTGTTAGGTTAGGTTAGGCTATATTATGTCCCGGTTAGGTTCAATTGTGTTAGGTTAGGTTAGGTTTGGTTAGGTTAGGTTAGGCTATATTATGTCCCGGCTAGGATATGATAGGTTAGGTTATATTATGGCCGGTTAGGTTCAGTTGTGTTAGGTTAGGTTAGGTTATATTATTATAAACGAGAATGCGTCCTGGGATTAATTTTTCGTTGTAGAAAAACTCAGAATAAAGCTAGGTTAGGTTAAGCTATCTTATGTATTTTCGTTAGTTTAAACGAAAATGACGAGAGCAAACTTTTCTGGTTAATTTTGAGGTGTTTTGCACGTTTCCTGTGGTAATGCGTCGTTTACGAGGTCTCTTAACATGAACATGTTAGGTTATGCTTTATTGTATAAAATGTAATCAAAAATACATTTTTCAAGTGTATTTTGGTGTTCTTTGTTCGAATATGACCTTCATTTCTTGTGCAAATGAACAGAAATACAGTTGTCATTGCATGGCCCAAACACGTATTTCTGTTCATTTGCACAAGAAATGAAGGTTATATTTGAGCAGTGCACACCAAAGTACACTAGAAAAATGTATTTTTTATTCCAACTTCAGGCCATGTCATTTACAGCATAATTACCATTTTAACATCTATCAGACACCTTGTTGTATGATATTATATATATATATATATATATATACGTATCATTTAAATTTTTTTGGTGTGAATTAATACCAACTTTGTTTATCTTCGTTTTATTACAGATTTCATATTTGCAAAATAGATAAAAATATATCATCTCTTACCATATTTACACAAAATACTTCCCTTTGCTCTCACAGCTTCAAACACTACAATAAGCGCATTGATAGATGGAAGCTGCGGTGAGTTGCGTGACTTAGTTTTCATTAGATTTAATTTTGAAAAACGTCGTTCTGCGTCAGCATTCGATGTAGGTAAAGATAATACCTGCAAGGCAAATTGTGATAATATAAGGAATTTATGCAATCCCTCAGCGTCTTTAACAGTCATTAGTTTTTTATAAAATTCTGTTACCGCGCAATTACAGTCTTTGAGGTCTTGTGGTAATGTGGTAGTGTCCAAATTTCTCCACTCATCATCTAAATGGTGGATATTGCATTGGTAGATGTGAGATACAGCTTTCACTAAGTCATAGAGGGAAGGCATTGCCTTCCTAGTCTTACATCTAAAACCTTTCTTGGTGACAAGAAGGAGCACATCCACCATCATTTGTTATTTAAATCAGATCTTTTTCTAATTTGTATGCACATAGTGATACTAAACAGACGACATCTGTACCGAACACTTTTTACCATATCTGGATAATTACAGATGTCTTCAGTTTGTAGTAATCCATGCATGACAGATCCTAGGTAGATTTGATTTAGTGGGAAGTGGTTCGCCTCTTGGCAGGGAGGTCTGTTTTCTGAAGAATATCAACCTTGCAAAAATACCCCAACAAATTCTTATATAGCTCAGTCATATTTTCATCGAGCAAATGGATAGTGGAGCATTTTCTCTGGAGAAGTAGATTAACTTTGTTAAACTTTGATAAAATGAAATTCAAGAAGTTGTAGTACAGAAATGCTGAACAGTTCCTTTATTGTCTAAAACTTGTTGCACTGCCATTAACCTCTCTCTTCCGATTCATTGGCGATAAAATAAATCTCCAGAGGTTGCCACTGTTCTAGGACACTTTCTAAAGCGTGTCTGGCGGGCATGGAGGATTTTGTGGGGCTTGGTGTCACAAAAAGCCTGAAACTCTTTAAGTTCGTGTTTCCTCTTGGCACTATGAGAAAAGAAGGTATAAATATTCCTGAGAAGATCCTCGCAGTGCCGGGACAGAGATTTGGCAGCTTTTGAAGCGCAAAGGTGAATAGAATGGCATATACATTTAAATAAGGTGGTACCAGGTAAAGTGGCCCTTAGCCTACTACATGATGATTTTGCTCCCCCATGATGTTAGAGGCTCTGTCAGCAACAAATCCAATAAAATTGGAAGTAATGTTTCCATTAACAAAGAATATAAATTCTAGCCTGTTGATCCAACTGAAATGTTCTTACCACCATAAACATCCAATAATTCTAGCATTCCAATATTGATGCTACTTGTGCTAGAGTCTAAATAGTGTACAATTACTGTGCAGAACTTCATTGTACTAACATGAGTAACATCAGTAGTTTCATCAACAATCACAGAAAAATTGTTACGTCTCAGCTTCCTCGCCGTCTCCTCAATCCCATTCTTAGCCAGATATTTCACCACCTCGGTGCACTTAGGCCTCTTCATTGATATATTCTGATCAATAGCGGAGTCAGGAAACATTACCTTCATCAAGTCCACCAAGTGATCGGCAGTGGTGAGGGGAAGGTTATGCTCAGCGACGAAGCAAGCTATGGAAAAAATAGGTCCTGCTCCAACCAGAGTGGCCTAAACACAACCTAGGCTACGTTGGAGATGGAAGACCTAGGCTAAAGATGAACCAGCCTAGCTATTTGTCCATAAACAGGACTTCCATACTCTTTTGTTAAACAATTACAGCTGAAATGTCAGCTTATTTAACCTAAATTTAATAAGCGAAGGGAAATTTATGAACTTCTTACCTTAAAATCTCATATAAGTTTTATTTCTTGACACCAATAATGAACTTTTTTATTCCGGCTTCTTTTCTCTTGCCCCTCCCCGTCCTCCTTGTTATTACGCTTATCCCGATCTTTTTCTTCTTCCCAAAATCATCTTGCCATTTCTAGCTATGGGATCTTTTTTCTTTTCATCCCATATTTGTTTCTTCGTTGGTCTTTTTAATTTTTCTCAGCAAGAGTTCAAGTTCTCCTTCTGATTTACTTTTATTGTTATTATTTTTGAATGTCAATGTGGCTTATCCAAGATGAGGTGGGTCTTCCATTTCGGTACTCCCAAATTTTCCACACATTGGGGCCGGCCAGAAAGGAAAAATTGCATATGAAACCCAATTTTTTCTTTAATATTTGTTAACCCATCTTAGATTACCTATAATTTACGTTTTATTTGTTATTCCATTTTTGTTTTTCCTCACTTTTTAATATAAAAAGTGTAGCATTTTATAAAGTCTTCACTCTTTCCAAAATGAAACGGTGTTGCTTTTTAATTTATTTTCCATAGGAAATATTACAATACTCTAGCCATTATCTTTTGTTGTAACATCTGCCTAGCTTGTAGAGCAGTTGAACGTTGTCGTCTACTATTTGTGGTATAGGTTATTGTAGTAGTAGGACTAGTTACATCATTTATTGAACAGGTTAGGTTTGGTATAGTTTGGATCAAATTTTGATCATCATCAGAATCTATTGTAGATTCATCTTCATGATCATTTTTGTTAACAGTAGTTGGTCCTACTTCTAGGGGGTATAAGAGTGATACATCTCTTATAGTTTCACCTGAAGCGGTTTTAACTTTCACAACCCTGGTTAATTCATCTTCCCCAGTTTTTAGTTTTGAAACTCTACCTAATGGCCAACACTGTCTTGGTGTATTTTGTCTAATTAGAACTACATCTCCTACCCTGATTTCATTAACCCAGTCTTTGTTTTGTGTATATTTATGCCTCTCTCTCAACCCAACAAGGTATTCATCACTCCATTGCTTTTTAAATTTTGTTTTTATATTTGTTATTTGTGATAATCTATTTTGCAAATCATGATTTTTATCACTCCAAGGTGGATCATCCAAGGAGATATTGTAATCAGGTAGAGGGTTAATGACTTCTCCCTTAATCAAATGATTTGGGGTGAGAGGCTCTACATCATTAATATTATCCCCTACATAGGTAAGAGGTCTGTTATTGACAACATTCTCAATTTCACTAATGAGAGTGAGAAGTTCAAAGAATTCAATTTGTTTTCTACCTATTGATTTCTTTAGGCAATTCTTTATTGTTTGGATATTCCTTTCCCAGATTGCTCCATACCATGGTGATGCAAGAGGGATGTATTTCCATTTTATTTTGTTATTTTGTAGATATGTTATGGTATGTGAATTTTGTAATATGTCATTTATTTGGTTTTCACCAGCCTTGAAATATGTTGCATTATCTGTCCAAACAATTTTGGGTACAGAATGCTTAGCACAAAATCTTCTAAAGCTATACACAAGTGATTCTGCAGAGAGATCACTCACTATGTCTAAGCTGACTGCTCTAGAAGATGAACATGTGTAAAGTATGATGTACATTTTTTGTTCTGTTGTTCCCAGACCAACATTCAAACTTCCTGTATAGTCTATGCCAACTGT
>JAJOZX010004286.1:0-15000 GCA_023014485.1 Bathynomus jamesi
TTCAACTGCAAAGAACACGCAGTATAAAAACGTAAAGAACGACGCTTGTAAGGAGATATTCCGCGCAAGACGAGAAAGAGAAAACAACAAATGAAAAAATGAAGTACCACCTGGGAATCGAACCCGGGATCTTCCGATTGCCGGTCAGACGCGATAACCACTACACCATGGACTTCACTCTTCCAAATGCCGTAATTCCTCTACATACTCGCAGAAACCAATGCCCCAAGGGGGCACCTCCCGCATGCCGTAACATATATACATTCAACTGCAAAGAACACGCAGTATAAATAACGTAAAGAACGACGCTTGTATAGAGATATTCCGCGCAAGACGAGAAAGAGAAACACAAATGAAAAATGAAGTACCACCTGGGAATCGAACCCGGGATCTTCCGATTGCCGGTCAGACGCGATAACCACTACACCATGGACTTCACTCTTCCAAATGCCGTAATTCCTCTACATACTCGCAGAAACCAATGCCCCAAGGGGGCACCTCCCGCATGCCGTAACATTATATACATTCAACTGCAAAGAACACGCATATAAATAACGTAAAGAACGACGCTTGTATAGGAGATATTCCGCGCAAGACGAGAAAGAGAAAACAACAAATGAAAAAATGAAGTACCACCTGGGAATCGAACCCGGGATCTTCCGATTGACGGTCAGACGCGATAACCACTACACCATGGACTTCACTCTTCCAAATGCCGTAATTCCTCTACATACTCGCAGAAACCAATGCCCCAAGGGGCACCTCCCGCATGCCGTAACATTATATACATTCAACTGCAAAGAACACGCAGTATAAATAACGTAAAGAAACGACGCTTGTATAGGAGATATTCCGCGCAAGACGAGAAAGAGAAAACAACAAATGAAAAATGAAGTACCACCTGGGAATCGAACCCGGGATCTTCCGATTGCCGTCAGACGCGATAACCACTACACCATGGACTTCACTCTTCCAAATGCCGTAATTCCTCTACATACTCGCAGAAACCAATGCCCCAAGGAGGCACCTCCCGCATGCCGTAACATATATACATTCAACTGCAAAGAACACGCAGTATAATAACGTAAAGAACGACGCTTGTATAGGATATTCCGCGCAAGACGAGAAAGAGAAAACACAAATGAAAAATGAAGTACCACCTGGAATCGAACCCGGATCTTCCGATTGCCGGTCATACGCGATAACCACTACACCATGGACTTCACTCTTCCAATGCCGTAATTCCTCTACATACTCGCAGAAACCAATGCCCCAAGGGGGCACCTCCCGCATGCCGTAACATTATATACATTCAACTGCAAGAACACGCAGTATAAATAACGTAAAGAACGACGCTTGTATAGGAGATATTCCGCGCAAGACGAGAAAGAGAAAACAACAAATGAAAAAAGAAGTACCACCTGGGAATCGAACCCGGGATCTTCCGATTGCCGGTCAGACGCGATAACCACTACACCATGGACTTCACTCTTCCAAATGCCGTAATTCCTCTACATACTCGCAGAAACCAATGCCCCAAGGGGGCACCTCCCGCATGCCGTACATTATATACATTCAACTGCAAAGAACACGCAGTATAATAACGTAAAGAACGACGCTTGTATAGGAGATATTCCGCGCAAGACGAGAAAGAGAAAACAACAAATGAAAAAATGAAGTACCACCTGGGAATCGAACCCGGGATCTTCCGATTGCCGGTCAGACGCGATAACCACTACACCATGGACTTCACTCTTCCAAATGCCGTAATTCCTCTACATACTCGCAGAAACCAATGCCCCAGGGGGCACCTCCCGCATGCCGTAACATTATATACATTCAACTGCAAAGAACACGCAGTATAATAACGTAAAGAACGACGCTTGTATAGGAGATATTCCGCGCAAGACGAGAAGAGAAACACAAATGAAAAAATGAAGTACCACCTGGGAATCGAACCCGGGATCTTCCGATTGCCGTCAGACGCGATAACCACTACACCATGGACTTCACTCTTCCAAATGCCGTAATTCCTCTACATACTCGCAGAACAATGCCCAAGGGGGCACCTCCCGCATGCCGTAACATTCTCTTTCTCGTCTTGCGCGGAATATCTCCTATACAAGCGTCGTTCTTTACGTTATTTATACTGCGTGTTCTTTGCAGTTGAATGTATATAATGTTACGGCATGCGGGAGGTGCCCCCTTGGGGCATTGGTTTCTGCGAGTATGTAGAGGAATTACGGCATTTGGAAGAGTGAAGTCCATGGTGTAGTGGTTATCGCGTCTGACCGGCAATCGGAAGATCCCGGGTTCGATTCCCAGGTGGTACTTCATTTTTTCATTTGTTGTTTTCTCTTTCTCGTCTTGCGCGGAATATCTCCTATACAAGCGTCGTTCTTTACGTTATTTATACTGCGTGTTCTTTGCAGTTGAATGTATATAATGTTACGGCATGCGGGAGGTGCCCCCTTGGGGCATTGGTTTCTGCGAGTATGTAGAGGAATTACGGCATTTGGAAGAGTGAAGTCCATGGTGTAGTGGTTATCGCGTGACCGGCAATCGGAAGATCCGGGTTCGATTCCCAGGTGGTACTTCATTTTTTCATTTGTTGTTTTCTCTTTCTCGTCTTGCGCGGATATCTCCTATACAAGCGTCGTTCTTTACGTTATTTATACTGCGTGTTCTTTGCAGTTGAATGTATATATGTTACGGCATGCGGAGGTGCCCCCTTGGGGCATTGGTTTCTGCGAGTATGTAGAGGAATTACGGCATTGGAAGAGTGAAGTCCATGGTGTAGTGGTTATCGCGTCTGACCGGCAATCGGAAGATCCCGGGTTCGATTCCCAGGTGGTACTTCATTTTTTCATTTGTTGTTTTCTCTTTCTCGTCTTGCGCGGAATATCTCCTATACAAGCGTCGTTCTTTACGTTATTTATACTGCGTGTTCTTTGCAGTTGAATGTATATAATGTTACGGCATGCGGGAGGTGCCCCCTTGGGGCATTGGTTTCTGCGAGTATGTAGAGGAATTACGGCATTTGGAAGAGTGAAGTCCATGGTGTAGTGGTTATCGCGTCTGACCGGCAATCGGAAGATCCCGGTTCGATTCCCAGGTGGTACTTCATTTTTTTCATTTGTTGTTTTCTCTTTCTCGTCTTGCGCGGAATATCTCCTATACAAGCGTCGTTCTTTACGTTATTTATACTGCGTGTTCTTTGCAGTTGAATGTATATAATGTTACGGCATGCGGGAGGTGCCCCCTTGGGGCATTGGTTTCTGCGAGTATGTAGAGGAATTACGGCATTTGGAAGAGTGAAGTCCATGGTGTAGTGGTTTATCGCGTCTGACCGGCAATCGGAAGATCCCGGGTTCGATTCCCAGGTGGTACTTCATTTTTTCATTTGTTGTTTTCTCTTTCTCGTCTTGCGCGGAATCTCCTATACAAGCGTCGTTCTTTACGTTATTTATACTGCGTGTTCTTTGCAGTTGAATGTATATAATGTTACGGCATGCGGAGGTGCCCCCTTGGGCATTGGTTTCTGCGAGTATGTAGAGGAATTACGGCATTTGGAAGAGTGAAGTCCATGGTGTAGTGGTTATCGCGTCTGACCGGCAATCGGAAGATCCCGGTTCGATTCCCAGGTGGTACTTCATTTTTTCATTTGTTGTTTTCTCTTTCTCGTCTTGCGCGGAATATCTCCTATACAAGCGTCGTTCTTTACGTTATATATATATTATATATATCAGAAATTATATGAATATTGAAGTGTACGAATGGACTACGCATACGAATCATACGAATAAAATAAACTTAAATTTAATCGAATATGAATATATGAATTCACATGAAAAATATTCATGAATATATCCATAAATAAATATACGTACAATAATATTATCTTAAATATTCTCCGACGTTACTTCTCATAATCTAAAACATTGTCCTGAAAAATATAAAATTTATTATATGCGATACAGGGAAAAAAATTGAATGGTATTCTCTCAAAAATCTTCATTTGCATTATCGCTTCAGGAAGGGTTTCGAAGTTCGAAGTTTGACGGAGTTTTAATGGCGAGATTTTTAGATTTTTTTGGCAAATTGTAACTATTTTGATTCATTGATCCTTTACAACTGGTTATTCTAACAGCAATCTAACAGTATTCTAACAGCATTTATGCATCAAGAAATTATAGGAATACAAAGTGTCATACTATATTATATATATAATATATATATATATTATATATATATATATATATATATATATATATTATATATATAAAAGGTATGAACACACACGTGATTTGCATAATGTATTATGCAAATCATGGTTGTTCATGCATAATATTCCATCTATGAGACCCCACTGTTACACCAGAAGATTTGAATGAAATGTTGTTATTGCAGCGCAGGGGGTTAGTATGGAAAACACCTCTGGTCACGAAAACGTTATGTGTTCCCTCGGATGTCAAAATATGAGCCACTAATATTTACCTTGTCGTAGCGCAGTGGTCAATGCCCTCGTCTTCTACTCAAGAGTTGTTAGGTTCGGACCTTGGTAGGGTAACATTGTATAGGATATATATATATATATATATATATATATATATAATATATATATATATAGTGCCTAAGTTATAGGTACCACTTTATAGTAGCAACTTAGTTACTGTATTAGCAGCTTCCTTGAGGCAAATTTATAGAGCCTAATTTGTATAGGCTAATGTAGCGAAGGTTGATAAGCCGCCGTATTTATTGCTTTGATAGGTTGCAAGGATGATTATGGTAAGTTACACAGATAATTATGGGATACTTAATTAGTTTGTAATGGGATCATCAGGTACAACGTACCAATCGAGTGTAAGAAATAGATCACCGCTTTTACTTTTACTGAATACAGCACAAATGTTCAAAGGAATTAACAATACAATTGCATAAATTGACTGTGTAAGTGCAATGATTGAATTGAGGAATTAAATGTTAATTACAATGAGGAAGAAATGTACAGAAGTAAGTGGAAGATAAATTATTAAATGCATTATGTGATAACGCAGTAATAAATTTCAGTCTTTTAAGGTTCAATAGGATCCCAAAGTAGGCCCGAGTGAGAGCCTGTTTCAAGAGCTGTTACATCTTCAAAAAGATAGTCGATGACTGCTTTTTCTTCTTCTGCTTCCTTCTGTTGCACTCTCTTCCGGAACTTGTCTAGTTTCCTGCGGAAAATCAAAGTGACAAAATGACAATAGACCCATAAACTTGATAACTTTAATTGTGACTTTTATAGATGCTTTCATGGCATCCCTTACTTTCCGGAACCTGGTCACCTCCAATGAATGTAAAGTTTGTGATTTCCACAGAGGTTGAGAACTACTGTGGTTATTTCGGCGAAAGTCTAGTTCGTGAGAAAAGATCCTGTGAGAGAGCTCACTACATATCTCTTGATAATAAAAGCCAGTCTTTTGGTAATGTTTACCAGTAGTATGGTGCATAATCCCTGATTTCTTCGGGTGATAGTGGTTGTGGTGGTCATAGGGGGAGGGGTAGATGTGCAGGAACTGCACTCCCAGGAAGGTGGGGCAACACCACCTCCTAGGGAGTTCGGGGGGGGGGGGGCTGCAGTTTCAGACTGAGGGTGCAAATGCTAACCTTGAGGATTGCAATAATATTAAAATAAGGTTTTACAGGATATCGAAAGTACGCTGATTATACATGGAATCAAGTGTTTATGAATTATGAACATCAATTTAATGCACGTGAAGACTACAAAGACATGCTTTTGATAAAATTGTGAATGCTATAGAAAATTATGTTGAAGAACTTTGTTTTTTATGGATGGACCAGGAGGATCATGAAAAACGCATTTATACAACACGTTAATGTGCTATGTAAGAGGAAAAGGACAAGTTTGTTTTAACCATTTGTTACTACTGGAATAGCTGCATATTTGTTAAAAGGAGGAAGAACGTTGCATAGCGGTTTCAAGCTTTCAGTACCAATACTACTCGTAGAAACATCGACATCATACATGAAGCCATCATAGACCTAAAAGTTAGAGATACAGTTTTGATAAATAATTAATAATTGATGAGGCCACGAAGAAATAATGCAGAACGATAGGCCTTTTGGAAGGAGTGTGATATTATTAGGCAGTGATATTCGACAAACCCTTTCAGTTGTACCGAGAGCATCAGAACAGAAATTATTGAAGCCTGCATTAAAAGTTCACTTTTATGGAAAAGTTTTGAATTACTGAAACTGTCAATAAGTATAAGAACAGAAGGACAAGATGTTTTCAATGAATGGATTCTAAAATTAGAGCTGGAAAAATTACAAATTCATATGGATTAACTAATGATGTTGAAATTCCTGAACAGATGACTGAAAAGAATGTATTATTAAAGCAATTTACGGAAGTTCTATCAACATTAGAAATGAACAAGCACTATCAAACAAAATCATAATACGAATACGATAGGCATAGAGCGGCTGATGTTATTTATTTAGATTTAAAAAGGCGTTCGATAAAGTTCCGCACAGAAGATTAATTGCGAAGGTTAAAGCGCACGGTATACGCGGTCAGGTAGCTAACTGGTTAGAGGAATGGCTTCGTGCTAGGAGACAGAGGGTCGTTGTTAATGGTAGTGAATTGGGGTGTTGGATGTAGGTAGCGGTGTCCCACAGGTTCAGTGTTAGGCCCATTGCTATTCGTAATTTACATTAACGACATAGATCATAGATGTAGGATTGACTAGTAACGTGACGGATAAGTGGCAGATGCAATTTAACGTAGACAAATGTAAAGTTTTGCATATAGGTTCTCGTAACAACAATTACACGTACACGATGGATGATAGAGAGTTAGCTAGCGTTGACGAGGAAGTAGATTTAGGCGTACGCGTATCTAAGGATTTAAAAGTTAGGAACCAGTGCCTGGAGTCTTGCGCAAAAGCTAATAGGATGTTAGGCTTCATAGCGCGTAATTTCGAATTTAAATCGAAGGGTATTATATTGCCCCATTACAAGTCCCTAGTCAGGCCTCATTTAGAATATGCCGTTCAGTTTTGGTGCCCGTATTTGCGTGAGAATATTGATAGGTTAGAAAGGGTTCAGCGTCGTGCCACGAAACTAATTCCGTCATTGCGCAACAAGCCTTATGAATATAGGATCAAAGAGTTAGACTTGCATTTACTCGAAACTAGGAGATTAAGGGGGGAGCTTATTGAAGTTTTCAAAATCGTTAATAACATCGATAACGTAAATTTTGACAAACTGTTCATTTTCGATAATAGCAATACTCGTAATAACGGATTTAAATTGCGTGGCAGACGTTTCATTACTAATATCGCTAAAAACTTCTTTACGTTTAAAGTAATTAATAAATGGAATAATCTTCCCGCGTCAGTCGTTAACTCTACCAGCGTTAATATGTTTAAGAACCGTTTAGATAGGCATTTTAAAAATATTAACGTTGTTTAAAATAAAAAAACAATTAGTAACAGGAGCTCTGGGGGTGGTGGTAGAGGATGAGTCTGTTGACGATTAATGCCAGCTTGTGACATGCTAGCGTGTGATGCCAGCAATAAAATTAAAAAAAAAATTAGACTAACACGAACGTAGATGTAGCTCGTAGAGTAAACTACTCACTTTTTGTTATACTCTACCTACTTTTTTTTTTTTAATTCTCTCCTTACTTGCATGTCTGTAACTCTCTTTACTTGCATGTCTGTAGTTTGCATGGTATGACAGTGAGTTAAGACTGTGTTTGCATGGTTTGTAAGCGTTCTTATTTTACTTCTTTTCATCTTTCACCCCTCTCCTATTCTCTTCGACTATTTTTCTGACTTGTCGGCAGTGTCCGGCGGATGATGATGGGGAGTCTTTCTTTATCTTTTTCTGAACGAATGTTAACCCACGAATGATAGGTTTTGCTACTTACTTAACCCCTTATTCTCCTCTTTTAACCCCCTCCTCTTTCCTTTCTCCCCGGGCTAACCTTAGAGTGGATCTTAGGGTCTTTGTTAGCCTTAGCTTCTGTAGAGCTGTAGATCTGTAGATAATTGCTACAGAGAATATGGACGCTCTGATTCTGAACAACGAAGTTTTGAAGTTTATTCCAGGTGATATGAAATTGCAGATTCAATAATTAGTGATGAGTCTGAAAACTTGATAAACTTTACTGTTGAATTTTTGAATGCATAGACACCTTCTGGAATGCCTAGACATAGAATGCATAGACAACTTCTGGAAGTTGCAGACTCAGTAATTAGTTATAAGCTCGAAAACTTTATAAACTTTGCTGTTGAATTTTTGAATGCATAGACATCTTTTGGAATGCCACCAGACGAATTAAAGTTGAAAGTTGGTTCGTTAGTTATGTTGATAAGAAACTTAGACTCGAAACTAGGACTGTGTAATGGAACGAGGCTAATTGTGAAAGGATTATTCGATTATTTATAGACACTGAAATTTTAACTGGGAATAACAAAGGTGAACGAGTTTTTATTCACAAGAATTGATTTGGCGCTGAGTGAAACAAATTTGCTCTTTACGTTGAAAAGATGACAGTTTCCATTAATTTCAACTTTTGTTATAACGGTGAATAAATTACAAGGACGAACTTTTGATCATATTGGAGTATTTTTACTGGAATTAGTGTTTACTCACGGACAGCTGTATGTTGCATTGACGCGAATAAGATCAGAGAATAATTTGAAGGTATTTGTTGTTGAGGATAAGAATCAAGGAAATTTATTAAAATATGAAAAAGTGCTCACGAGAAATGTAATATACGATGAAATATTTGATTGATGATGAGTGAGAATCAAAATCAGTAAAATCAAACAGTAATTTGTAATGATTTTGCAACTTTCGATGTATATATTTTGGTCTTTTTTGGTATTTTTTTATTTATTTTGGTCTGTTTTTTATATTTTTTATGTATTTTGGTATGTTTTTGGTATTTTTTATGTATTTTGATCTGTTTCGGTATTTTTTATATATTTTGGTCTGTTTCGGTATTTTTTATGTATTTTGGTCTGTTTCGGTATTTTTTATATATTTTGGTCTGTTTCGGTATTTTTTATGTATTTTGGTCTGTTTCGGTATTTTTTATGTATTTTGGTCTGTTTTGGTATTTTTTTATGTATTGTGGTCTGTTTTTTTTTATGTATTGTGGTGTTTTGGTATTTTTTATGTATTTTGGTCTGTTTTTGGTATTTTTTATGTATTTTGGTCTGTTTTGGTATTTTCTTCTTAAACTCCGCAGCAGGTATGTATGGATCTTATCCCCGCGACATATAACTTTACTTTAACTAAAGTCAGAGAAACAGACACAGAAAACAGACATTATAATCATAGCGTAATCTCAACCACTACCAATCAGCTCTTTATAATTCCTCAAACCTTTCACAGACTGACATTATAACCTGTCTCAAAGGATTCCATAATCCGAACTCATGACAACAATCGAAGCTTATCCGGCCAAAACGTCAGACCGGAAGATAAGCAAATATATTCAAAAGAAATTATATATATATGTATATATATATATATATATGGGATGAATTTCACAATTAAACATGTGAAATGAATGAATGATGCAAATCCACAAGGAAAAAGAAAAATTATTTCAAGTTTTCGTGTATTCAGAAGTACACCTCGTCAGGGAATGACGAGGTGTACTTTCGAGGTGTACATTCTCTTTGCATCTATATATATATATATATATATATATATATATATATATATATATATATACACACACAGGGTGTCCCAAAAGTCCCTATCTATTTTATTGAAATAGGCTGAATTTCAAATAAATGTCACACTGACCTGAATACAGATGTATTTCTATACAAATTACAAGTATTACACCATTAAAATCTTTAATTAGTAGTTTCCACATGTGCTCCATCTGTATCTCTGCAAATCTCAAAGCAGTCAGCTGCATTGCGGAACACATTTCCGAGCATTTCAGGGGTTATTTTCTCAACTGCTTGCCTAATGCGATCTCGCAGATCTGGTAAATCTCAAATATTTCTGCGATAGACCTCTGATTTAATGAAACTTCAAGCAAAGAAATCCAATGGGGTCAAATCCGGAGATCGCGCTGCCCAGGGCCTATTTCCCCCACGTCCACTCCAACGATTTGGAAAACACTCGTTTAGGTATGTCTGAACAATTCTGGCATAATGACATGGTGCCCCATCCTGCTGAAAGACTACATTGTCGAGAATGCCATTTTCAAGAAGTTGAGGTTCTAGAAAATTTTGAAGCATATCAAAGTAAACAGGCCCTGTCACTGTAGCCTCTGCAAAGAAAAAGGGCCCGTAAATCTTAGACTTCGTCATTCCAAGTCACACGTTGACTTTAGGTGAGTTTCTTTTTCATTCAGTGAACTCAGTTGGCTTTTCATTAGCCCAGATGCGACAATTATGTCGATTGATTTTACCACAGGTGTGAAAAGTCGCCTCATCGCTAAACAAAATGTGGTCCATTAAATTGTTATTTTGAATTTGTTCGACCAATTCCGCACACATTGCTGCTCTTTTTGGAAAATCTTCCTCGTGTAAGCTTTGTAACAGCTGAATGTGATAACACTTCTTCAGGGTCGAACGCAAGATTCTGTGAACAGTTGTTTTGGGTATGGTCAATCTGTGGGATGCTTGGCGAACTGACATTCTTTGATCGTCTTCGAACATTATGCGAACAGATTCAATGTTTTGTTGTACTGTTCTTGGGTGTCCACTTCTTCCTTCATCATGCACAGATCCAGTTCTTTTGAATTTGTTCACCAATTCACGAATTGCTTTATCTGTCGGTCCAGGCTTATGAAACCTTCTTGAGAATCGGTCTCTAATTTCACATTTCATTCCTCTGATGCGACATGTTACTATCATAACGCGTTCATGCACATCCATCACCAATGATATAGATCTGAAAAAATTAATTAAAAATTTAAAAATAATTAAAATAGAAATCCAATGCATGTATTTGTCTAGAAAGGTGCATGCAATCATGTCATTAAAACATTTATTTGAAATTCAGCCTATTTCAACAAAATAGATAGGGACTTTTGGGACACCCTGTATATATATATATATATATATATATATATATATATATGTATATATATGTGTGTGTGTGTGTGTGTGTGTAAAAATATATATATATATATATATATATATATATATATATATATATATATATATATATATATATATATATATATATATGTATATATATATATATTAATATATCTGTAAAATTGCAGAAAAAAGTTTGCCAAAGAAATAAATTTTTAAAAATACTGGAAGAGAAATTTTCTTATGCCACCACATTTTACTTGTTTTATGACTGGTTAACAGATCATTGGTTGGTTTTCACACACACACACACACACACACACACACACACACACACACACACATAAATGAAAATAGGAAAAGGCAGTGCCAATTTCACACTGTTTCCATAGCTGATACTACAGATGATGTATGAGGGATGCAATATCAGTTAAAAATTATATCTAAAATCTTTGATGCATTGCGCAAACACGATTGCAGATAATAAACGAAGTTAATTTTATAAGCTATATAGTTACAGTTTGTTTCAGTTGTCTTACTGATATTATTTATATGTAGATATATACTTGGTTGAGCTAAATATTAAATGTTTACATGCTATCTTGTACAACAAACCAATTACATTAGAAAGACATTTATCTTCGTAATCAATTATATCACAGGTCTGCGAATGAGAACTTTGTAAGAGTTGTTTTCTTACTAATAACTGATTTTATATAATTCAACTACGCATTTCGAATAAGGTGTCCATTTTTTCTATCACGTAAGGATTTTCTACAAACTGGAACGGAAAAAACAACACCATAAATAAATATTATTTATTTAAATTTACATTAGGTACCTATTTCGCTTTGTTATACTAATTACAAATGCAAACAACTTTAAAGAAAGAAGACTATTAACGTCAATTACATATTCATCTTTGTTTGTCCTGAGTTTTCTTGTAAGGTCTATGCCTTTTAGTCTCGAATGTACGCGCTGTTCCTTTTCTTTTATGTAATAATTCTGGAGTATCCCGTTTCAACATCCAGCAGTAATCAGCCATCATGCTGATGTCCCACCTTCCCTGATATCTCTTCTCCATTTTTTGATGTCTTGGTGAAACAGTTCTCCTTGTTCTTCGCCGAGTGCTCCGAGATTCTCAGGGAAGTAATCCTGGTCACAGTATCTGATCACTGTGATCAGTCCCTCGGTTTAAGATAAGTTTTACGCGCTCTTAATTGAAATGATTTTAAATTATTTAATAATTTGTAGTTAACTCTCTTCTATAGGTGAATAACGTAGAAAATAATACAGAAATATATAGAAAAAGTCAGAATTCAATGTTCCCTTTCGAAATGTTTTCCGAGAATGATGAACCATTTGAAAAGAGAAAAATGGGTATTTTGGGTATAATGTTAATGCGAGAAAGTTTATTGTGCAGTGTAGTTTGTCTTCATAAGACTTTTGTCATGGAATAAAAAAAATCGTGATTCTGGGGAAGTGCAAAATTTGGCTAGACACATACGAATTACATTAATCAAGGGTAATGAAAGCACTCCTTGAATGGGAGAAAAGCACCTAGACGGACGATTGTTTACGGCGTTTATCAAACGTCTTTACAACAAATTGATTCTGTGTGGAATAAAACGCATCCTAACCGTCCACGATTTGTGCCCACTGAAGAAAATGTCACGACTGAAAAGGAGACTTTCCAAGACAGTGAGACGAAGTCATCCATGTTTCAGCGAAAAACCAAAATGCAAGATTTGCAATGGGAAATAATAATAATTGAGGCGTCGCCGCGCGGCACAATGACGAATGTGCCAAAAAATGACGAATGTGCCAAAAAATGACGAATGTGCCAAAAAATGACGAATGTGCCAAAAAATGACGAATGTGCCAAAACAAAGTTTTGAAGAAAACGGCTTTAAAGTTTGTGAAAGTTTAAATACTCATAATTTTATTAAAATAGATGTAATTCGATGTATCTTTTTAAATTTTCTAAGTAATTTTATGAACACTGAGTGAGTGAATAATTAAATGATAAAACAGAAGAGTTTAAAGTTATAGAAAAAGAAGTTTTGCCCTTTGGTTGATTCGTCATTATGCCGCGCGACGCCTCAATTGTCTTGAAGTCGGAAAGAATCGGAGACACTCCAAACCTTCACGTGCGGTATACGATGTCTGGAGTTAGAACTGTAGAGGACTATTCCTTTTCAAAGAGTCTGATGGGGGAACTGAAAATGCTCTACACTTCTACACGTTTACACTACTCAACCGTGAGTTCCTCATCAGCAGGGTCCCCGAACGATGGACCGACTGACGGGGTCATATACGAACTGGATTCTTTCCCTGCCTGACTTCTGCCTTGTGACCTTTATCTTTGGATATTTTCGTTAAGACAAAAGTCTACCCAGCTAAGTCTCGAGATCTTGAATATCTCCATGGAGAAGAGGATTCGCAAAAATGTTTGAACGATTAGTAACGAACGATGTGCTCTCGAATGATACCAATGGAACTACGTGAATGGCTGAGACACGTCTCAAATGGGGACGGCATGACTGAAAACTCGAGCGAAAAATGACGTTGTTGATGTTTGTAATGAATTAGATTTTAAAATCTAAAACAAAAATGTTATAATAATACAAGATTTCATTAGTCAATTTGTTTTTAAAATGAAAGTGTAAAGTAGGTTCTTACTCATATATATATTGCGCAGTGGTCGCAATACTCTTATGACAACACTTTCCCACTGGCGGCGCAGTGTTGTCATGGCGTATCTCCTAAACGAGCAGAGGCTGGATCTATAGATATTTTATTTAGTATTTTTCTGCCAAGAATAAAACCGTAGCGGGCCTCGAGTGGAGGCTGTGAATAAGATTAAGGTTCTGCTGGTCCTGTCATTGATTTGGTCTAAGGAACAAAGGTAATGATTGCCATAAAAAAAAAATCCTGTGACACTCATCCCTAAAAAGAAGTATGAATAAGAGCAGGCCTATTAAAATACCATATTTATATATATTACATTAAACCCTATTGTCCTCATGTGATAGAAAATGTATAGTAATATTATGTGCGCCTATTCTCTTTCAAGAAACATGAGTAGAATTATGGTGGTTGGAGAGTTTGAAATGACAGTAGGAGAGACCGGGGTTGATTGACACGTTTTCTAGGGGAAAATTTTTTTTAAAATCAAACCCTGGATTGTGAAGCTGTAAATTTCAGTATATACATACTTAAGTGTCAGTGTTTCGAAACTTTCTTTGCAAAAGATAGATTAGCTGAAAAAATTTAGACTGACCAGTTGTACCAACTTACCCTTCATTGGGGCAGGTTGGTACGCAGTAGGTGGTGAATTGGTACATGCCAAAAAAATTACACTTATTTCAATAAAAAAATAAAGTACATTATATATAGCTATATAATACAGGGTGTTCATAAAGTTACGCAAGTGAATATGGTGTAGTGTACATGCATATTCACTTGCGTGACTTTATGAACACCCTGTATAAGAATCTCATCGTATGAGCTTTGATTTCAACTTTCGTTCCAAATAAATGTTAAAGAAAATTCTCGGAGTTAATAACTTAACAACTCTAAAATAACATAAATTCAATGTGAATATATAGTACAACTCGAACCCCAAATAGTTTACATATTTTGAATTACCAAGTGCCATCATCACTGTCACAGTTTCGACAGACGCGTGATCTGTTTCCAGGCAGGAATTGTACCATTTTGTCTCCAAAGTCATGTGCCAACTAGCCCCAAACGGCTCCATTAAGTTTGGAGGTTCACACCATCCTAAGCATTTATCCTATAAAGAAGTTACCACAAGTATTTCTTAACTTACTATGTCACTATATTACCAAATTGTACTATGTATTAAAAAATATATAGCAAAATCATAGGAGGAAAAAGTACAATTTCT
>JAJOZX010004286.1:22500-27500 GCA_023014485.1 Bathynomus jamesi
GGCTGAGGAGGATGAGGATGGTCTATGCTTGTTTATACACGCCTAAAAGGCTAGGGTAATGTGCACCAAATTGAGTATACAGTATACACATTAAGGTTAAACTAGGGAAGGTTTTAGAAACACCCGCCACTCCCAGTCTCCCGTCCCTTCCCGGGAGAAAGATTCAATGGTCCTATTGGGAATTCTATTCGCTTCTGCGAACAAAATCCAGTTGTGAAGTTCAAACATATAAATGATGGTAAGAGATTGCCAAAATTACCTCAACATATTGTAGGTGACCTAAGTGGTGACCAACAACAACTGTATAGGATTATTTGTGCAATCAGAGGTGGAACTGTAGATGAGAACTTTGCCCGTCAAAAGCTTTGGTCTTATTAGTCACTCAAGATGGTTGGTACTTGCCAATAGGGTTTGTAGACATTATGTTGCGCAAACACTCAAACCAACAAAGAATCTTTATATTCTAACATAATTTATTGGTACACATTATGGGCCAATTTGATTTGCTATAGTGTAGACCACATTGTATAGATGGACTAAGGTATTTGTTCTTTACTATTAAACTGGTTAAAACATTTGCCGAGTCTGCAGCAAATGTTAAGACATATATAACTCGAAATATGTACTTTGCGAGAGACTTCAAGGGACCTAAAATCAATTATCATGCGGATGATTGGGATCAGATAATCATATGGGATGACATGATTGACATCAAACTAACTGAGCAATCTTTTACAAAAAAAACTAACTAATAACGCGATTGCAGCTGTTGAAGAAAACGCATTTATAGTACCAAACTATTCGAACCATACCCAGAATGCAGAGCGCTGCACTAAACTTGTTACAGAAATATCCATTTCATTTTTAATTAACGAATTATTGTTCTACAGAATAATGGGATCGCCGTGTGAGGTGTGTAAATAGAGACGTATGTTTCACCTGACGTATCACAGGGAGTATACCCCCAACCTTGACATGAAAAGTAACGCGGGATCCCTCATGAGGTTAGGAGGTACCTTATTCCCTGGTGATTTCTAAGTATCCTTGTGTATGTAATTGATTTAAATGTTTTCACTGTCCGAGGTCAAGACGTCGTGCCCAACCCATTGAAAATAGGAAATGTGTTTATGGATAACGTATGTATATCGTATTTCAATATTGTATTTTCATAGTTTTTGTTCACCCCTCTTTCTTAACATACAAAGCAGTTAGATCATAATTATGTACAGTACAAGGAAAACATGAAATGAATTATTATGTAGTTTTTTCTTTCATTTCATCATTTCAAAAATAATTCTCAAGTTCTGACACGCACTGTTCCAAACAAATATAGATGACATCACCTATAGGTACTGGGTGATCCAAAACCGCGTTCCCAGGAATAGGTAAAAAGTTATTTCTGGGAATACTTCTTTTTGGGGGAATTAGCCTGTATTTTAAAGCTATTATTGGACCTAACGTCTAAGTACGTTAAACGTTAAGTCATCTTACAGTAAATACGTGGCAAAAATTACATGTTGCAGCGTTTTGATGATTTCAAAAGATTTTTACATGAGAACTCTGTCCTCATTTATGCACTCTATCACCTCGTGATAAACTCTTAATTAATTTCGTCGACAATTTAACCTAACTTAACCTAATTTAACTTAGCTTATCTTAACCTAACCTAACCTAATAATGACTTGTCGATAAACTATCAAGTCGATCAGATGTCGTAAGACCGCCCCTACATAGCATTTGGGGAATTTAGAAAAAATCTGGCGTATCCAGCCACTGCGAAGTGGGGGGACTACAGCTGTAGAGTTGAGGGAGTCAAACCTTCATTTAGTGGTCTCCGTACTTATGCACCCTATCACCTCGAGGTCTTATTAGCGTGGTTAATCCCATCGTAAGAACTCATTAATTCATTTTAAGTACAATAACCGCACTGAACTAAGCTGGAAAGGGAAATGAGATAAATTGCCTTTTTCCGCGCCATAAGATTTTATATTCGTAGTTTTCATCGTATTCAGAATGATGATTTATTTTTAATATCTTCAGAAATACAGAAACCAAATTCTTAAAACAAATTGTCTCTACCGAACTAGCGAATCATCAGTACATATGATCGAATCGGTGAGTTCGATAGTCGTAAGGGCTACGTCGTAGTGAATGTCGTAACACCGCTTCCCGTTGGTAAGCGTAGTTAAGAGACAATGGGGCGGATAGTAGTTGGATGGGAGACCGTCCGCTGCGTCCAGATTATGTAGCGACCCGTGTTTCGGATTCCACATAAAGCTGTAGGTCCCCTCCGTCATATGTCCTTAGATGAAGGAGGTTAAACAACCCCAGCATTATTACATTCGACAGTCATAAAGGGGTACGGTGAGGATCCAACGTTTCGACTTGTAATAAGTGATTTGCTGAAGAGGCTTGGCTGAAGAGTCCAGAAAAACGAGTATCTTTCAGATGGCATTCATTGTAGGTTCCTTTAGCCTTTATCTTCTGTTCAACTAGTAAGTTAATAAATGGTATAAGGCTGTACAGGTCATATAACTCTACAGGGATGGGCCTCTGGTGGACAAACGTTCGCCTACGGTCCAGTTTTGCGCGGCTCCAGGTCTCAAAATATTCTTTCAAAATATTCCCAGTAACTAAATACAGTGGAAATACAAAAATCTAAAATATTAAAAGTGGAAACATTCTCTTATTATTACCGAAATGCTTTCGCATTACTGCCACGATTACATTGTACAGTACTGTAATAATATAGTTCGTTTAACCTTTGATGGGCAGACATTTTCTGAGTCATTATTATTTTTGTTTTCATCCACATTTCAATACAGAGTTCGTTCCGCCCTTTGGGAATGAAAGACAGTGTTCCCCACTCAAACAGAAGTTTGCCATCCCTGATTTAAGAGATCCCTAACATATGGGAGTTAGACAACCAAATACACAACTCATCATGAATGTGTAGCGACAGAGACGTCTTCAGGTACTTTCGCGATTTCCACACAACCACAACTAAGATGACGTCACATCACGATGATTCACTCAAGGCATTCCCTTTGCTTTGAACGTCACACCTCGACCTCGTTATAGGGACTCTCGGGCACGATGTCTCAATCGCATCTCACCTCTCTCCTCAAAGGACCTCAGCGACACGAGAGATTTCACCCTGTAACAACGTGTACAGGCCCCATTAGCCTGGTGTTATTCACCTAACTTTATATAAAAACTATCATTACTCGCGTGTTATATAATATTGAAGTCATTAATCAATTGCGTATTTATAACATTTCAAAACAACTTTCATTCAAACAACTGCAAATTTCATGATTTTTACTAATAAACGAAATGTAAAAAAGAAATGTATCTCATGATGAACTTAATGGTGATGAAATCGCTGTAAAGGAGTGTACTGTAACAAAATTTCTTGGTGTAATGCTAGAAAAGAATTTGCAATGGAGTGATCATGTAAATTATATCGCGAAAAAGATTTCAAGGAGCGTTGCTATAATGTTTAAACTTAGAAATGTAGTCTCTAAATAGGTTTTATTGACTCTTTATCATACTCTTGTTCTTCCTTACATAACGTACTGACACCCTTGTTCAGGGGAACTCCGCTAACAACGCTTTAAGTTTAAACGGTAGCTTTGTCACCCAAAAAAGAGCAATCTGATGCTGATTTCCTTGATCATTCTACTGCATTATTTAAAGAGTTAAAACTACTAAAGCTCAATGATGTAATCAAATTGGCACATTTTATTTTTATTTGCAAGTGTAGGAACAAAATTATTAACTTACAATGGGTAAATAGATATTTTGTAACTCATCAAGAAATCCACTCGTATCAGACCAGAAATAGATCAAAGCATGTTATACCTCAATTTAGATTGTCTTCATCTCAAAAACTACACATTTTCATTGGATTAAAACTATGGAATGATTTAAATGCCGATATACAAAATATTGTGGATGTAAATTCGTTTAAATCCAAGTTGAAATCCCGATTAATAATGGCATACTAATAAAATCTAGGATTAATGTACATTACTATTGTTTATTCATTTCTCGTGTGTAATCTAGGATTAAAGACACATTATTCGTCATTGTTCAGTTCTTATCTCTCATGTATAATATTGATTTCTTTGTCTGGTATTGGTATAATACCTTCAATAATGACCTTGTATTTGTCATATTGATAATGATAATTTAAGATTAATACATACTTTAACTATTAAGAATACTTATTTATTTATTTATTTATTTATTATTAATAATAACTATGTTTTATTTTTAATAAGAGCCCAGTAAAGCCTAAAACTTAAGGACCAGGTAAAATAAAATAAATAGTCCAGCTTCACAATTATTTATGTCATCGTAAATTGTAAAAGTAATGTGTTTATTTTATTATTAATAAAGATTATTCAATTCAATTCAATTCAAAATTTGTTTAATTAACTTAACTCTCAATTATTTTGTTTAATAAAAGAAGAAAACTTACTCTATTAAGAAATATAAACTGGGGATCACCTGAAGATCAGAGCCCTCAGCCTTCTTTAGTTAGCCTTATAAGGCTAACTAACGAAAATATCACGACCTAACTAACCATTCGTTAGGTCAACTGCACGCCTTTGACGATTGGTTAGGTCAGGTCGTGATATTTTCGTTAGTTAGCCTTATAAAGCTAACTAAAGAAGGATGGGGGCCCTGATCTTCAGGTGATCCTAAACTGGGAACTATTCATTTTCTATATTACTTTATACTTAAACGTCATTTTTAAATTGGTTTTATTTCACTAAATACATATTAAACAAACCCTATACATATAGATAACGTTTGTTAAACGTAACCTGCACATCATAGCCTACACCATATAACCTGTACATAACCTATACACTTTAACCTGCATATCATAACCAACACCATATAACGTGTACATAACCTGTACAATTTAACCTGCATATCATAACTTACACCATGTAACGTGTGCTAATATGTACAATGTAACCTGTAAC
>JAJOZX010004286.1:30000-40000 GCA_023014485.1 Bathynomus jamesi
GGGTGGCGCAAAGTCGCGCATCATAAGAATTTTCAGTGTTGATTATAATATCCGGGTGCGGCAAAAATAACGCCCTTTTTAGTTTATTCTCTTTTATTGAAGGAAATAAATCAATTACAGCATTTTAAGAGAAATAATAAGGTTTTTAAGAAAAATACAGCATTTTAAGAAAAATAATAAGTACTTTCTCAGTAAAAACTAAAAAATAACTGGAATTTAATTAATTTTGTGGTTGGCTCAATCCACATTAAAAAGATCTTTTAGGTAGGCCGCAGTGGTGGCCAACCGCGGCGCATTGCGCCAAAGGTGGCGCATCAAGTACTTTGAAGTGGCGCATCGAGGTCTAGTATGAATTGTGCTAAATTTTCACTTCTAACACTAAATATTAAAAATCAAAGATTTAAGCAGTTAAGATGTAGTTAAGCAGTTAAGCAGTTAAGATGTAATCTCATTAAGGTAAATATTTTTCACATTATATTTCTATTTAAGGTAAATATTATATTATATTTTATTAGCAATTTTTTCACAAATTTTTTTTTTGGCGCATCCGAATTAAACCTAACCTAAAAATGGCACGCATCAAAAAATGGTTGGCCACCACTGGTAGGGGATGGCTGCGAAATTAACAATAGACGAGAGGGTGAGCTTGGTTTTAATGTATGGAATACCAGGTACAACAAATCGATGAATCGGTACAGAATTTAAATTCTATACCGATTCATCTACAGGGGTTAGAGTAATGGGTCGCATTAATTGGCCTGATCGTTATGCCAGTTTTTGGCACTCCTGAATGATTATCATGGTGCGATACGTCATGCAGGATGTTTATAATAAAAAGAATTTCAAATATTTTCCTAAAATACAGCCTAACTATTCAAGTTCCTTATATACCTTGGTTAACCTTGGATTTGATTCCGCCCGAATTGTTCATTCTGACGAAGGTCAAGCTTGTCACTCCATTTTAGACCTACACTTTAACGTGGAATCCGAACCACACCCCACCACCAGCCCAGCGTTTTAACCACTAAGCTACCCAGAGTACCCACTTATCTACCAACCAATTTTTTTATTGTGCAGAAGTATGAACAGCTGGATTTTGCTGCGCGCCGCCTGCCGTCACCGGGTCTCGATCCCGATGCCGATGGATTCATAGTCAGCGACACTAACCACTACACCACCAAGGCGCATTATATATACATATATATACACACACACATCTCGTTAATCTCGTTGTAGCTCCTTGCGTTGGTCTCTCTCTCTCTTGACGAAGGTCAAACTAGTGGCCCGCCTCTAGGCCTGGCTTGGTAGAGGAGCGAATTGCTCTCTTGCGCTCTCCACCGCACATCGCCAGGTACACCCGTCTATGTGTGGGTATGATATATACACTGAGTGGCAGAAACATCGGCCCACTTGGAATATCGCAAAAACCAAAAACGTGGGCAAATTTCTGTTTATAAAAGTTTTAAAATTCGAAAATGTGAGGCAACCAAATAACAAGACAAAATAACGTCAGCTGCGAACACACTAGCTGTAACGAATTTTCGACTTCTTTTAAGAATTCGACAGTCTGACATTCAGTTGTTCTTAGACTGTTAATACCACTTTTTTCTTCCACCAGTGGGAGTAGGCATTTGCGTTTAGTAACAGATAGACTTCTAATTCTTTTGGGTTTCAGAATTGGACATTTACAGTGGATTTGAGTACCGTGAACGTCGCAAGAGTCGTCGCCCGAATTGAAGATGGTCAGAGCCAGCGTTACGTCGCCGATGGGCTAGGAATTCCAAAAACAACGGTTCGACGTGTCTACCAACGTTATGTGGGGACAGGAGAGTACACCCGAAGACCAGGATCTGGAAGATCGCGTTGCACATATGCCCGTGACGATCGTTTCATCGGCTTGAATGTTTTGCGAGATCGTCGCTTGACTGCCACAAACGCCCGCAATGAGCTGGAAAGGTCTCGAGACGTCAGTGTATCGGAGCGAACCGTTAGAAGGAGACTTACGGAAAGTGGTTTACATGCTAGACGTCCAGCAATGTGCCCGGAATTGCTCCCACACCACCGCAATGCTCGTCTTGCTTTCGCTCGTGAGCATGTCAATTGGACTATGGTTCAATGGGGACGAGTATTGTTCACGGACGAATCAAGATTTAATCTTCGAGCATCCGATGAACGGGAAAGAGTGTGGAGAAGAACAAGAGAAAGATTCGTCCCTGCACTTTTACGGAGAGGGTTGCTTTTAGAGGAGGCTCAGTCATGGTCTAGAGTGGTATCACTTCAAACTCGCGCACAGAGCTCGTTGTTGTTGATGATGGGTCATTGACGTCCGCAAGATACGTGGAAGAGATCTTGCTGGAGCATGTGGTCCCTTTTGCTCCTTTCGTTGGCGAAGACTTCCTTCTACAACACGATAACGCTAGACCCCATGCGACAAGAACTGTTAGCGATTTCCTTGACGAAGCTAGAATTCGTCGAATCGAGTGGCCTTCCCGAAGTCTTGACCTGAACCCCATAGAACATCTCTGGGACACGATGGAACAGCGTCTTCGGGCTCGTCTAATAGACCCAAACATTCTACAGGAGCTACAACAAGCTTTAACTGAAGAGTGGGAGGGAATCCCACAGGATGTGATGAGATTCATGGGATGAATGACGAATGGCTGCAGTCATTCAAGCTAAGGGAGGCAACACCTCTTTTAACCCTGGATCACAAGTTGTTGTTTTCTTTAAAAAAAAAATTTTTTCAATTTTTTGTTTTAGTCGAAATTTTTATTTTTTTGAGTTACAATTTTTTGTACAGTATTTTTTGATAATAAATTGTATTAATGAGGTGTTTGAAGATTTTTAATGTCTTCTTATAGACTAAATTTTCGAATTTTAAAACTTTTATAAACAGAAGCTTGCCCACTTTTTTGCTTTTCGCGATATTCCAAGTGGGCCGTTTTTCTGCTGCTCAGTATATATAATATATATATATATATATATATATATATATATAATATATATATATATATATATATATATATAATATATAATAAATAATAATAAATAAATAAGTAAATAAATAAAGAAATATATATATATATATATATATATATATATAAATAATATATATATATATATTGATAAAAAAAAAAAGGTGTTCCCAAAAAATTTAAGTTAAAGAGTTATTTCTAGGAATATCATTTTGGATTACCTTGCATCATAATTACGAAATTTGTAAAATAAATTTTCGAGCGCTTTGACGCATTCGATCACTGAACTCGTTAAAAAAAAATTTAAAAACTAATATTAACTCCCTATCGTGTATTTGAAATGTTACCAATTCGTTCCTCTCGGCAGTAAAGGTTAACTCTACCTGTGACCAGAAACGCGATTGGTAGCATACGTATTAAAGGTATGCTACTTTCGACAAAAGATAGAATCGAAAGCCCAATTAATTATTGAAACTTAATTTCGTCTAACTTAACGTACGGCTCTGCGACCGTTTCGAAGTCAATTAATTTGGCAGAAGGGACAAACCCTCGAGACGACGATTAATGTTTTTGTAATGAAGTAAAAGGTATCCCAAAAGTCCTAATCTATTTCTTGTAAGGGGTGAACAAGAAATAGATCGGGAGTTTTGGGACACACTGTACTTTTTTGAGGAAATTATTCGCACCTCCTTAAACTAAGTCAAAGAAACGCAAAATGATCTAACCATACTTAACCAACTATTATCAAACTTAACTTGAATGTAAACTGACCTAAGTTAATCTAACTTTATACCACAATTTTTTTACGCTTTGTTAAGGCGTAAGAAAAACGTCTTTAGATCAAATTATATATATATATATATATATATATATATATATATATACAGTACTCTGATTCAATTTGAGGGAGCTTTTGCCCCTATAAAACAAGACTGAATAATCATTTTTCTTAAATTTGAAGGCGTCATTGTCATCCATTAAATCAAAGCAGATAATTTTCCTAACTCAAGTGTCATAAAATGAGAACACTTTACTTACGCCTTAGTAAGTTAAGGTGTAAGAAAACCACCTTAAAATTAAGATTAATTACGCACTCTATCTTTTATCGGCGACAGAAGCTCCGCTAAAGTAATCCAACCGCTAATTAACATACTTTAGTTTAGGGTGTTTTTGTTGTCCCTCAACAAAGGCACAAAAGCTTTGTAATGTCCGTAACTTTATTTAACCCAAAAACTTAACTTTATCTAATCTAACCTTTGTTTGTAAGAATAACTGTAAAGGAACATACGAACAGAGAATAGTCAGGAAGCTCATTTCCCCACGATGTTGGGGTGAATGTGCCGCAAGAGTCGCCTTTAGCCCGAGCAATGACGAGGGTAAGTGGTCAACTCAACCCAACCTAGGAGCCAGCAGGTGGGAGCGGAACCAGAGCCTCACCGCTCAGTCCATGAATTTAGGTAACCAGTCAGAATAGGATAAAATGTTTATCGATATATTTCGAAGCTATTTTCATTCTTTCGATGCAATTGGTTCGATGCAATTGGTTTGGATTCCAAAATACAATATTTTTAATCTAACCTAACGTGTCAAGTTGAGTTAAATTAAGTTTTGCTGATCTGACCTTTCAAGGATTTCATCCGATCCTATTTCATTTAGGGGAAATGGTATTTACTACAGGTGATTCACTCGCTGGTAGCCCCAGGGTATCGTATTAGCGATACTCTGGGGCTACCAGCGAGTGAATCACTCTTTAGTAATTTACACTGTGCATAAAGGGTTACGTCGTCGCTAATGTCGTAACACCGCTTCCCGTTTATCGGGAAGTAAAGCGACATTGCGTCTGGAGAGTAGTTGGATGGGAGACAGTCCTCTCTCTGCGTCCAGATGATGTAACGACTCGTGGTCTGAATCCCACGTAAAGCTGTAGGTCCCCTCCATCATATGACCTTAGATGCTGCTAAGGAGGTTAAACAACCCCATTAATCAACCTTGTAGGATACGTGTACAGTGTTACCTGAAACTTGTTGGAACATTTTAAATGTTAACTTTTCCTTTTATGCAAGAAGGAGGGACCAAGGACGAACCCCTATAAACTATAAACTTTTATATTTTTCTATGTATTTCTATATGTTTCACGTATTGTGCAACAACAATATATATATATATTCGATATACAAAGCACTTATGTACAATATATGATAATAAAAACCCACTCTAATAGACAGAGTTTATTTCCACAGCAGTTTCGATGCACCCGAAGAGGATGCCAGTGGGCATCGAAACTGTTGTGGGAATAAACTATTAGAGTGGGTTTTTATTATCATATTTTGACCTTCACGTAGAAAAGTGAATTTTTTTGCATTTACTTATGTACAATTTCAGGAAAAAAGTTCGACTAGGAATAGGAATAGAAAAATTATAAAAAATTACTAATTAGTAAGATTTTGTTTTCCTTTTAATATTTTTTTTTTATTCTTTTTGACGATGCTAATAATATTCCAAAACAAAACCCATCTTAACTGAGTAGTAATTTTTTATGGTTTTGAGAAATTTGATGTTTAAGCGATTTTTTTTCCGAAACTGTACAATGGTACACACAAAAATAAAAAATAATACCTTCCCACAACCTTCTATATAAAGAAATATTAACTTCTATACTGTCAATTCACTCCAAAAAAAAGTTATAAGTTCTAAATTAAGAAAATTTTATTCTGAGGGTAATGGTCGGATTTACTATTATATATATATATAATATAATAATATATATATATATATATATATATTATATATATAATATATATATATATACACACTGTATATCAGGGGCGAAGCCAGGCTTTTGTGGATACTCAGGCTCAAACCTTTCAAGCATATATATATATAATTTGATACTTTTTTCACTGTGATATGTATTATGCATGATAATATAAGTAGAATATTTTTAACTGGCATAAATTTAGGAAAAAACATCGCTTTACCTTATTTATTTATACATGAACTCCACTCTTCTTGGTTTTCATGCAAATTCTTCAATACTTTGTCGTGCAACATTTTATTCTTCTCTAGCGATACCTCTAGCTAGCGATACCTTCCCCTTGACATAGTATTCCGTAGGTACGTCTTTATTCTGTTAAGCGTTGAAAAACTTCTTTCCGTTGACACACTGGTTACGTGGATTGTCAAAAGGAGCCGAATTAATTTGATCGTTTCAGGTAAGGCTGTTGTAAGTCCAAAATCAAGACAAAGCTTTAAAATTACTTTTGCGTGTTTGCACTGACAAACATCGGAGTCCTGATAGATGTATTTCAATTCTGACGTTAAAGCTTTTACGTACTGTACTTATATTCAAGTGCTTCTATTAAGTTTTTGTGGAAATTTTCTTTATATACTGCAAACATTAATGAGTTCAACAGCTCAAAAAATGAGAACACCTGAATGCATTCAAATCGTTCCTTCAAGGTTTTGTTACAGAGGTATTCAGAATGCTAAAGTAAATTTCTTTAAAGTCTGTCACTTTTCCTCTGAGTCTCTTAGTAGGGGGAGGAATGGTCAGAGAACTTACTATGTCACATGTCTTTTTAAGAATTTCATTATAACTTTTTTTGTCTTTGATTTTTCCTTCCAGAAAACTATTAAAATCATTAATTTTCTTTTTTGCAAATTCCGTGTCCACTATCCTGCACTCTAAAACATCAAATAGTTTTTCAGCATTGCTAAGTAATTCTTCAAAGCAGCAAATATAAAACATAAATAAAAAGTCATCTAGTTTTGCGTAAAGGTTTTCAGCCTGGTTTAAACTATCTTCATCCCGCGAGATTTCATCATTCAAAATGTCGTACCACCTCGCATGCAACGCGTTGACGTCACCACGTGACGTCATACCAATAGCTCTGTTTCGACAGAGATGTGACAGATTTTATATAAAATGAACACTTCCCATATATTGTGTATTAAATGTCCTAAAATTTACTGTAATATGCAAAAGTAGAATATATAGAAATACCCAACTGCCAGTATGATATGCAAATATTGCTTTTGAATGTTTAGTAATTCAAGACAACATATATTTGGCACAGCAGCAAGTCGTCAGGCAGATGGGAATTTGCCTGACTTTGAACATTAAAAACTTGGTTATTCGGTGGATACAAAGTAATAAATCAATTAAAATACTAATTACTTTACGTATAGTGAATATCCAAATGACTTTATAACATTATAGATAAATCATAAGATTTACATCATAACATGTTTCAAAGAGAGACGTCAGGCTTAAAATTGTTGCCTGACAAGACGTGGAATTATGCATTTTTATGCGAGTTGTAAGGCTTTGTTATTTGAGAAGATGCATAATAAATACAGTAATAATTAACTTTATGTACAGTCACAGTGTATGTGCAAATAGCTATATAACCTTATTTATAAATCCTAACAGGGTCATCATAACATGTTATATAAAGTAAAGATATCTGACTCAAAATTTTTAGCCACATATCTTCCCTCTCTTCCCGCGTCTCTGCCACCCTCACTGGAGAAATGGGGTTTAGATGATGGATGGATGGATGGAAATTTTTAACCTGTCAACTTGACAAGAGATGGAATTGTGTATTGTTAGTTTTTTATGTTAGTTTTTTAAGTCCCTAGCAGGAGAAATAACAGGTCAGGCTCAGCCTGATCTGCCTGACCCCCTCCGTCGCCAATGATATATATATATATATATATATATATATATATATATAATATATATATATATATATATATAATATATATATACACTTCAACAACATGTGCTCAAATAGGCGAGACTGAATATATTTAATTCTTGGTGAAAAATGTTCACATTAACGTGAAAGATGTTAATTCCTCGTCTTTCTCCATTGAGGATGTGGGGTGACTTACATGAAATTGTTTTAAGCCAAATATAATGTTTTTACTTTCTCAAAATGACTTCATTTGCTAACAAATTTGCTGCAAAAGATATTTTATATACCAAACTACCCTCAGTTACAGAGTCAGACGTAGAATCAAATTGGATTGACAGAACAGGAAACAGGATCGGGTTCTGAACAAGCCCATTTCCGTCCTTCTTCCAACTTTGGACCAAATTCTCCGTCTTTCCCTCGACTTCTGAATTCTGAATTCTGTGAAAGTGTAATTTTTGCATTTTTGCAACTATTTCTTCCAAGACTTGAACATGAAAAATAATAATAATTACTACATTAAATCACCGTAATCATCCATAATAAATTTTATCAAATGTGACACATAATTGTACCCAAAAGACGATAAATTTTCTTAAATGATAACTCGCAAAATTCATGATAAGAAAATGTATGGTACAATATCCAATATCTCTAATTAGAAATTATTATTTAATTTTGCCATGAAACTTTATACAGTATTAAAATAAATACCACAGATGACCCCCCCCCCCTCGCACTTTCTTTCTCCCCGTGCGTCCCCTCCACACCAAAAAAAAACCCTAAAAGGATTTATTAACTTTTAACTGCTTTTATACACTGCAATTTTGTTTCACACGATTATCTTATAAACTTAAAATTTAACACTTTTGTGAAGTTAAATTGTAAATATAACAAGCCCTTTGGATTCCTGTACCTAAACTTGACTGTTAATTTATTTCTGTCTTAGCTAAGTGCCACGTATTTCATGGAGAACGTATTAAATACACACACACACACATACATACATATACATATACATCCGAGCTAACATAAATTTAAAGCTGGATGGTCATGCCTTTCACAACTATTAGACCACCTAGCTAAAATGCTGGAAGGCATTATGTCGAAAGCGAAATATAGATGTAATATATATACTGATTTTGTTACAGCTACGATAAATGTAATCATGGAATTGTAGCACACAAACTTAAGAAAATATGAATTACTGGAAAATTTAGACTATGAATCTTTAATTTCTGGGGTCAGAAGAACACGAAGAGTAACGGTAGATGGCGCTAAATATGAAGTTTCAGAAGTTGTCAGTCTTGATTCGCCAGTAATGGATCTTCTCTTGCTTATAATAATGATTCAAACATAAATGTAGATATTAAAGATAGTGTTATCTAGTGTTTGGTAGATGATATGAACACGTGTAAGAAAATATGGATCTTTTCCGTTTGACTGCCGCCATTGAAACATAAGAGGTGAGTGCCCCCAGCCTTCTTTACTTAGCCTTATAAGGCTAACTAACGAAAATATCACGACCTAACCTAACCAATCGTTAGGTCAACTGTATGACCTTGACGATTGGTTAGGTTAGGTCGTGATATTTTTGTTAGTTAGCCTTATAAAGCTAACTAAAGAAGGCTGGAGTCCCTGATCTTCAGGTGATCCCCTTATTTTTCTGAGTACACGATTAAACTTAAAAATTAAGCATGGATCTTGAAAGTAATTAAAATTGTTTATAAGAAACAAAATTTGAAGGGGAAATTAAGAAAAGCTTTTTTATAAAGTAACTTATTTTGTATCATCAAGACATTTCAGTTAAAATACAAAATACAAAAAGTTTAATTAAGTTATGTTTCAATGGCGGCAGTCAAACGGAAAAGATCCGAAAATATCCAAATGACGAAAACACCCGGAAATTGCCGAAGGCTAAATACGTTATTTGAACAAAATGTGTAATTTGAAGTTAAATGAAAAGAAATCATTAGAAATGGTTACAATAAAAATGGTTTATGGGTTGTTTAAGCCCTTTATAATAGCAAAATTCATGTGACAGAGTGGACTTATAACTTTACATGGGATCCAAACTACGTATACGAGTCGCTGCATAATGTGGACGTAGAGAACGGTCCCCCATCTAACTACTACTCAAACCCAATATCGCTTAACTTCGCTAATCGACGGAAAGCGGTGTTATGACCGGCCAGGACGCAGTCCATAACAGCAAGGAACTAGAGAAGAAAGGATACAAAACATCATAGAGAGAAACAGATTCCACCAAATCTACAAGGTAACGATCTTGAAATAATAATGTCAACAGTAAAACTGGAATAACATCAC
>JAJOZX010004286.1:42500-45000 GCA_023014485.1 Bathynomus jamesi
GCGTGTTTTTTTTCTTCTCTTTTTGTCAGAAGAAAAGATGGCTATTTTTAGAGACGCCGAGGTACATACTTACATACATACATGCACATTGCACATATACATGCATTAACTACATCGCTCAGACATTAAAATTCAGGTGTTTGTTATGCTAAATCATTCAGTAGCGAGATAATATGTAATCAGAGTTCTATTGAACATCTTTAACACACGCTCTATTGTATATAAATAATTAGAAAAACAAATGCAAATTCAATTCACAAATTGTGTAAATCTGTTTACTTTTACAGGGTAATAACATTAGCATCGTTAGATGCACTAGGAATATGCTGTATATATATATAATATATATATATATAGGATCACGTGAAGATCTTCCTCCCTAGGTAGAGCTGGGGGGGAGGGGAGATTTTCAGGTGGATCGGGCTGGAGGGGATAATCTTCAGGTGATCCATATATATATATATGCCCGGTTAGGTTAACTGAATGCTCGGTTAGGTCAACTGTACGCCCTTGATGATTGGGTTAGGTTAAGTCGTGATATTTTTGTTAGTTTACCGTCAAAACTGGCGGAGTATCTCCAGGTGGAGCGGACTCGGGTGGAGTATCTTCAGGTGGATCGGGATGGGGGGAAGATCTTCAGGTGATCCGATATATATATATATATATATATATACAGGGTGATTCAGAAGGTCTCCTGCCTCAAAAATAACTGTACGCTAAATACTTTTCAGCTAGTAATTTTGACCCAGATTATATATGTATATATATATATATATATATATAGGTACCTATACATATATATAATAGAGACGTGGCCAGCAAATTCAGCGATTTAAGTTTACCAACGACGTCCAAAAGAATGTGTTTGCTATGCCTTACGGCGAGTAAGCCAGTTGTCGTATAACGACGTTTGGTTTGTTCGGTAGCTGGTTGTATGACTTTTCCCCGCGTTCAGATCATGTAGCGACCCGTGGTCGGATCCCACTAAAACCTTTGTTCTTCTCCCTGTCACGTGACTTTTGTTGTTATGAAGGAATTTAAATAATCCTAGAATATTATACATATACATAATATACATAACATAATATACATAATATAATATACAAATATAATATACGTAATATGATACACATAATATAATATATGTAATATAATATACATAACATAATATACGTAATATAATATACGTAATATAATATACGTAATATATATACATATATAATATACGTAATATAATATACATAATATAATATACGTAATATAATATACATAATATAATATACATAATATAATATACATATACATTACATAATATAATATACATATACATTACATAATATAATATACGTAATATAATATACATAATATAAATAATATAAAAACATACGAATTTCAAATAATTTCTAAATTTAAACTCTTCCAAAAAAATTTTTTACAAAAATTAAAATTCAAAATTCTTTTTAATAAAATCAATATCACAAAATGTAAAATGCCCTTTGTGTAATGAATGTTATGTTACGCTCATACAATGATCAATTATTATCAATTTGACTATTTATTTTATTTAATTTGACCCTCAAAATTTAGAAATTTAAGTTAACTTTACGAGTCATAGTTCCATAAGTAGAAAAATACAATTTTGTTAGTTAATTTCTAACTACGATATTGGGTAAAGTTGACAATAGTCGTGCATCATCAGTCCTAATATCGTGCATTTGACTTTAACAAAAACTCCCCTCACTCAACAAATCCTCACTCAAAAACTCACTGTAACAGTATTTTGTATTTTTTTTTAAGTCAAATGCGTGACATTAGAACCGATACACGGCCATTGCCAACCTTACTTATCCTAGTCTTGAATATAGAAAAAATAGATTTGAAAGTTCGTAAAAAAAAATTTGCGCTGTTTAAAACAATTTCACAGTAACTTTGAAACCATTTTCAAATACCAAATTATAGTACAGAATCTCGTGTATATATATATATATATATATATATATATATATATATATAATATATATTATATATATATATATATGGGAATGAACTCAGAATGTATATATGTTACTAAGTTGCGTACCAACTTTAATATTTAACGAAACCTACATTATGGTAATGTTTCCCTATTATTTTACTTAGCGCTAAATATAGTATTATAATTACTGGCTTCTCCACGTAAAAAGCTTCATCAATAACTTACGAACGTTAAGAGAATTCGCTCATATTTAATAACATTTTAAAATTGGGGCTATAATTAACAATTTTCATATAAAATTACTAAAAAAGAATATAAGAATATATATATATATATACACACACACACACACACACACACACACATATATATATATATATATATATATATTAAGTTAAGAAGCGTAAATATTTTGCAGTAAATCATATAATTTTTTATCATTCTTTATACCTGTATTTTTATCATGTATTTTGTTTTTGTTAATTTTCTTTGTAGTGTGATATTGTTAAGTGCGACTTCTTTGTA
>JAJOZX010004286.1:50000-57500 GCA_023014485.1 Bathynomus jamesi
CCTGGGTTCTAGTTCAGGTAAAGAGTAAAAAAGGCAATCAGAAAGAAAATGAACACGCATATATATATATATATATATATATATATATATATAATATATATATATACTTATTTACAGGCAAACAATCAGACCGATAAAGCAGAAATTTAAAGGAACGAGAACTCTCTCTCTCTCTCTTTCTCTATCTCTCTCTCTCTATCTATCCATCTCTCTCTCTCTCGGCCATTATTCCGTTAATGACAGAATAATGAGATGCATAGGAAATAAAAAAAAGTTTATGTACAGGAAAGCCAGAAAAAGATATGAAAGGTAATATCTCAGAATACATTCACACCGTGCATAAACTTATCTCGAGTTGACATTTACTGATGAAAGGAAGTTATAAATTCAGAACAGAATAAAAATTCTAGATTACAAACAACTAATTTTCATTTATTTCGAGAGAGAGATAGAGAGAGAGAGAGAAGAGGAGAGAGAGAGAGAGAGATGAGAGAGAGATTATATGTATGTATGTGATTTCGATTGTAAATTTAGATAATTAAAATGCTGGTGGTAGAAGTAGTATGTAAACTCCTTTTTCTAGAAATGAATCAAGTAACTTCCTCACACACACATATGACTAACGCTATAATCTTTCAACATTATGTATATTATACGATGCCTCAAACTTGGAAACCAAAATATGCAGAAACGATAAAATTATCAAAAATTCAACTGTAAAATTACGTATTTTTATGCGTTTAAAATAATGAATCATTAAAAGCAATTTCCACTAAATCTAAAACTTCTGAAAGGAAAATGATCGCGAGTAAGATTATCGATATGAGAATGCACCCTCGCATCTCATACTCTTATACAGCATCTCATACTCTCATATTTCATACAGCATCTCATACTTTCATATTCTCATACAGCATCTCATACAGCTACAAATATTTTCTTTCACTAACTATATATCATATAGGAATATTAGACCTATTATCAAACCTCAAAATCGGTCCAGAAGTTAGATAACTCCAACGATAAGCCACGAAATGATCTTTTTATACATTAGCCCCATTTTCTGTACACACGAGACCAGTGCGGGTGGTGTGTGTGGTGCGTAGCGAACTATTTCGACACATACACACACACACACACGCACGCACGCACCACGCACGCATCAAGTATTCAATACGAATATTTTAAAAGATTTTCGCAGGCGTTGAATCTATGCGTTATTTGAGATACATATTTCGCGTTGGGTTACTTAAAAGCAGGAAGTGTTTTTGCGGGTGCTTGACGGGCATCCTGAAATCCTTCAAAATAGGTTATTTGATGAGCTCAGAAAACATATTTACAGGATTTGGTTTTCGACTATAATTTGAAGCTGTTTTCAATGACTAAAAAAAGAAATGATACCAACCTCCTTATTTTCGGATCATCTCGACATGGGATACCTTTTGGTTTTGAGATATTTCCAGAGAAAGTATTAAAATTTTGTTCAGAGAAAGGGTGTGTGTGGTGTGTGTGTGTGTGCTATTCCACGTATTCTCTCTCTCTCTCTCTCTCTCCTCTCTCTCTCTCTCTCTCTCTATATATTATATATTATATAGATATCTATATATATATATATATATATATGCAATTAAAACACGGTTAGGTAGACGAGCCATGAGTGGATCCTAGGGTCTTTGCTGGTCTGAAACAGTATAACATATATATACATAGAGGGTTCATAAAAGTAAATAGACACTTTCGGTTTTTCCATAGTTTTTTCATTTGATAATAAAATGTCAATAAATAATAACAGATTATTGAATGAATAATTTAGAATCGTGTTGCTTTCCCCTTTGCAGCTTGTAAAGCTGACACACATTCTGTCATTCACTGATGAGCTTTGTCATTTGTTCTTGAGGACAATTATCGTAGAGTCTATTTGCTTGTCACTCCTCTGTATATATATATATATATATATAATATATATATATACAGGCACTCTCAGAGGTCCAGAGAGGCCCGGGCCACTTCCAGATTTTGAGGCCCATAGCTAAACCCAATTATTACTTTCACTGTAAAACATTATATTCAAACCTGAACGTTTCTAAATTTGAGGCCCCCCCCTTAAGCTTGAGGCTCAGGCCAAATGGCCCTCCTAGCCCCCCCCCCCCCACTGATAGGTCATGTATATATATATATATATATGGCATCGTTTGTACGTCAACTCTCTATATACTTGGCAATGATGCTACAAGCTGCTGGCATTCTGAATGGGTGTATGGGCTGAGCGGTGTCTTGTGTAAACCAGTCAATTTTTACTTTCCACCTACACTTAAGCTATTGACGTGTCTTGAGCATTGAGTATATACAGTATACACACACACATACATATATATATATATATATATATATATATATATATATATATATATATATATATATATATACATACACATACTCATATGGACATGATTATAATAACGACGCACGTGAGCGATCGTTGGAGGATTAGAAAGGTATCTGTCGAGGGATTTCTCCTTAATAACTGCGAAATGGTCGTCTGGAGACGCAACAGCGGCCGAGGTAGACCTTCAGCATCGGCGAACAACCCCTAGAAACGGGTCCTCGCATCTTACTTCCCTAATGACTGTAGTTAGGGATATTTAATGCGGAATTGATTGGAAGGAAGCGATCTCAAGGGAAAGGGGAAGGATGGAAACTCGGGGAAATACGTCTCCCCTCCTCGAGAGTTATCGCTATTTTAATTTTTGTAAGTATATATATAATTAGTTTAAGGTGTGGAGTGTTCGTACTTAGTATAGGATTTTATATATATATATATATATATATATATATATATATATATATATATATATATAATCTTATGCTAAGTACGAGCACTCCACACCTTAAACTAATTATATATATACTTATGATAAAATTATATCATAGAATCTATAATTCAACTTATGAGAATTTAATTATACAAAAATTTGTAATATAATAAAGGAAAATTAGTCCTGTGACTAATAAGGGTGCGGAATCTCCTTAGGGTGCTTAAAACTTAAGAATTACTACACAGATTTTGCCAGCGAACAGCTAATGAGTAGATGCCGCTGTTCGCCTTAATTGAGTCCCAGAGCTGGCGTTTTTCAATTTCTCCCGAGATACGATAATGCCAGTCGGAAGGGTCAAACAATACCAGAGAAGGAAAATAAGCTAAGATTGAAAGTTTTGAACCTTAAGATAATGAAGATAATGTTGGAACGTCGTATGGTAACAGCCAGGATCAATATATTGCATATTCAAACTTTCATCAGATTTGTATTCATATTTTAACTTGGATGAATATATATATATATATATATATACACACACACACACACACACACACACACACACACTGTATATATATATATATACACACACGCGAGGGTCAGTACGAAAGTAATGCCTCTTACTTTTCAGTTTATACATATATATTTACTAATACTAAATAATAAATATGTGTGTATATATCTTTATTCTTTAAAAGAACAGCTTAGTAATTACATCTATATTTCAAAGTAATGAACTAAACGAAAATAAATGTATACAGATATAACGAAAATAAGAGTACGTCATTTGTTTTTGCAATAACTCAAGAATGTAATGCAAAAAGTTTGAAAATTGCCACTAACAAAAGGTCTTTGTAAACTAGGTTACAGTAACCAAAATTTACATGAGAAGGTTTTTTTATGTCAGGAATATTTATATACTTGAAATGCCCCTCCCGCCCACCTTTTCATCATCGTGCATATGTTATTGTCACATTTACATTATCTTGCATTATGATGCATTTTACAGACACACGCGCAACACACCACATCGTGACTCAAGTAGGATACAGTCTTTTCTCATGAAGTCCTTGAGGATTCCGGTTACCCCAAAATCTACAGTTTTGCTTGTTGCCATGACCGTCGAAATGAACTTCGTCAGATATGAACAGCCGCCTTGTCAGTCTGCCGTCCTCTTTACACAAATTGAGAAACTTGTGACTGAACTGAAAGAGTGTAACTTTATCTGTTTCTTGAATCTTTTGCGCAATCTGCATATCTGCATTTTGAATAGGAATAAATGAAGCCCTTTTTTTGAAGAATACGATGGACATTCGTTCGACTGATATCAGTTTTTGCTGAAATTTCCCCAAAATGGATAGTTAATTTAACATAAATAAATAAATAATAACGTTGTTGAAAAATTTTCAGCAATATATGAACGATATTTTTCAATATAATGAATACATAAATTACATGAAAGTAATTTTTCAGTTTGAGGAACAATACAAATTAAGAACGCTTATAAGTGAAATCATTAATATAACTAAGTTTTTAGCTGATAACAATCCAAATATTTGAATATGTGACACAGCTAGTGGAGGAAACGTCAATTAAATCCCATTTTAGTTAATCTTCATTTTCAGTGTTATTACATGTAAGTTAATTATTATAATTCTCAAATGTTAACTTAGAAAAGCATATAAACATTAAACTTACCTTTTAACACTATATATATATATATATATAATATATATATATATATATATATATATATATCCATCAATCATTGTTTTGACAATTCAAAATATAGTTTTAAGAGGAAGGAGGAAGAAAGGTTTCATATCACACAGGATATCATTCTACTCGTTTTCCCATTCAGGAGAGGAGCAGCTCGCAGCATCATTTCCCAGTAAACTGAGTGTCAACGTCCTAACGAAGTTTCCGTGCATGGCTCATCACTACTGAAAGGAACAATGCTCTGTTATCTTAGTTCAAGGAATATCCAAATCCGTGTCCATTTCTAGGCAAGTTTCGTCAGTTTGTATTGCAGACACCTTTAGTTATTACGCGTATCAGTCCTGCTTGACCACTCGAGGCATCTCTATGACGAAATTCACATTTGAAAACTCTCTGGCACAACAGTTTGTTTATGTTGAAACTATGTAGAAATTTGGTGTACAAGACAATACATCGACACTATTAAAAAACTAACTTAACTTAATCTAACCTATGCTAACCTAACCTAACCTAATTTAATTTAACTCACAAAAACTTATCGATTTTGTGCCACGTCGATAACAGTGGGTAACAAAATTTGAAAAATTTTCTGTTTATTGTGATTTTTCTGTCGTTTCTTAATGATTTCGGGGCGCTGATTCCAAAAATGATATTGGTTTTGCTCTATCATCAACCGTTTCAAAAATATAGGTTATCACACTTTTCATATGGCAAAGTATATAAAGAAGGCTAACATAAATATTTTCTGAAAATAAAAACACTATTGGAAATTAATGTTTATTGAGCCAAAATTGTTTGACAAACCCAAAATGGTGCAAAGGATATAATATATATCATGAGGAGAACCGATAAGAGAATAACAAGCCTCGTTATGCAGTGTGCGTTCCTTAAAAATGCACTGAAGAACGCGACTTTCGCGTATGAACATTCTTATCCTTTCTGATCAGCGACCATACGTAGTCTCCCATCATGGAAGCATCCTAATGGCCCTGGTACCTTTTCTCCATCGTTTGAATATCTTGATGGAATCTTTCGCCATGTTCTTCACTCACATCGCCCAGGTTATCACGAAAAAAGTCTAGATGTGAATGCAGATAGTGTAATTTTAAAGACATACGGCACCCCATTTTGCCATAGCACTTAATCAAATTTGACACTAACTCCTTATAGTTTGGTGCTTTATGGTTGCCTAAAAACCCACGAACCACATCACGGAAAGCACACCAAGCCTCGTTTTCGATCGGAGTCATCTTGGCTTCAAGGTTCTTTGAATTCAACAGCGCCTTGACTTGTGGTCCTACAAAGATGCCAGCCTTGACTTTGGCCTCAGAAAGTTTAGGGAACATGACCCGAATCTGTTGGAAAACTTCCCCTCCAAAATCTAACGCAGTTACAAACTGCTTAATTAGACCCAACTTAATATGGAGGTGGTAGCAGAACTATGTCAGGCTTCACAAGAGGTTCCCTGAGTACATTGTACTTTCCTGGTTGCAGTCCTTCACGTGGAGGCCACTGAACTGTTTTATAGTGCTCAGTTGAAGCCCTGCTATCCCACAGGCAAAGAAAACATGAATATTTAGTAAACCTTCCTTGTAAACCTAACAGGAAACCAATCATTTTGAAATCACCACACACGTCCCAGTTATATTGTTCATACCTGATTTGAGTGAGCAGTTGTTTGACATTTTCATAGTCCTCTTTCATTTGAACAGAATGTGCAATTGGTATAGATGGATATTTGTTCCCATTGTGGAGTAGAACAGCTTTTAAACTCCGAGTTGAACTGTCAATAAACAGGCGGCACTCTGAGGGTATATGTGTTAACCCAATAGCTGTGAATAGACCATTAACCTCGCTGCAATAACAGAGAGAGCCATTGACATCGTAGAACCTTGCAAACTCTTCATGCCGCTTTCGGTATACAGTGCTCTTGCAGTCTTCTCCAAGCAAATTCCACTCTTTGAGTCTGGAGGTCAGAAGCTCAGACCCTGATTTCGTCAGACCCAAATCTCTAATTAAGTCGTCGAATTCCCTCTGATTTGGAAAGTGAGGGTTTGTACTGAAAATTACTGTATATTCTTCATCATGACTGTCCTCACCAGCCGATATCTCAGATGAGTTAGCTGCATCCTCATTTTCAACCTGCAAAGCAAAGAAACAAAATATAGGCATAGCTATATATGTAGAAGAGCATCAGCACTAAGAAAAATCGACACATAATGACCCACAGTCTGTAAATACCGAAGGTAAAGTAATGGATAGATACCTGTTCTGGTGGACGTGGTATTGGAAGACCTTCGCCATGTGGTACAGGAGCTATGGACGACGCTATGCTTGGATACTGAAGAGTCTGCCTTCCTTTAACTTTCCTGTACTTAGAAACTTCTACCATGCAGTAGTAGCAATCGTCGTGGTGGCTCTTTGGTTCTCTCCATATTCTGGGTACCGCAAAGGGCATTGCCTTGCGTACTCCCCGCACTGCCCGCAGCCACCCTTCAAGTGTGGAGCGGCAGCTTCCACAGATCACATGGGGTGCCCAGGGCTTATCTTGGTCACCCATAGGCATACCAAAATAGAGCCGATACGCGATCCAGAACTTGGTGCCTTTCACAATCTTGTGCGATACTTGCTTGGGGCCTATGTAATACCCACAAACGTAGCAGAATATATCCGGCGAGTGTTTACAAGTTCTAGTTGCCATTCTCTTTACCAAACTGTACTACATTAATCATAACCTGCAGATATAGAGAGAAGAGTTATTAAATCTGCAACAGATTAAAGATTCCAGAAAAAAGATGTATTCACAACACTGAAATAATGTTCGCAATAAAAAAGGATCGATAACACTCAAATCGTCAGCACAGAGAAGCACAGAAACACAGTACCTCAGTGCTGGTAACCATCAGTCAGACAAACAACCTGCTTTCTTTGTGTGCTCACACTTACTGACTTCTTAGACTCTGCG
>JAJOZX010004286.1:62500-82500 GCA_023014485.1 Bathynomus jamesi
CACCTACAAAAAAAGACTTATACACCCAAAATCAACGTGGCTCAAGGCTGGAAGATCATGCCTATCACAGCTACTAGGCCACCAGGAGAAAAATATTGGAAACATTGTGTCGAGGACAAAACATAGATGTAATATAAACGGACTTTGCTAAAGCCTTCGATAAATGTGACCATGGAATCATAGCACACAAACTTAAGAATACAGGAATTACTGGAAAGCTAGGAAGGTGGATATTAATTTCTTGAAGCAAAGAACACAAAGAGTGGAGGTAACGGTGTTAAATCGGAAGTCTCGGAAGTCGTAAGCTCTGTCCCACAAGGGACAGTATTAGCTCCTTGCTGTTCATAATAATGATTACAAATATTGATGCAGATATTAAGGACAGTATTGTATCATGTTTCGCAGATGACACAAAGATATGTAAGGAAATATTGAACGAAGGTGACGTAAGAAAATTACAAAACGACATGAAACATTATTCCAGTGGGCAGAAGACAACAATATGAAGTTCAACGAAGAAAAATTCCAACTTCTAAGATATGGTAAAACAAAGAGCTACAGAAAAAAAGGGTACAAAACTCGGCAAGCCAAACAGATAACACCAAATCCACAAATCAGGGATCTTGGAGTAATAATGTCGTCGGATGTAGAATTACAACGGCTAGAAAAATAATTGGAATCATCTGGAGGAGCTTCCGCAGCAGAAAAGCAAACATCATGCTCAAATATGGAAGAGTCTAGTCCACCATAATTGAGTATTGCTCAGTACTCACAAGCCCATACAGAAAACGAGACATTGCGAACATTAAAGCTATACAAAGGACTTTAAAGTCTAAGATAGAGGAAACGGAAGGTGAAGACTACTGGTCTCGACTACAATCCCTGAAACTCTACTCTCTTGAAAGAAGGCGCGAGCGGTACACAATAATATACATATGAAAAATACTTGAAGGCTCTGTCCCTAACCTTAAAAATGAACTAGAAACAAACTGGAATGAGAGAAGAGGCAGATTTTGTACGGTCCCAGCTGCGGTGGGACAAGGGGCCATGAAAACGAGGATGGAAAATACCCTAAGAATACGAGGCCCAAAGCTTTTCAATGTCCTACCAAAAGAAGTGAGGAATCTCCAGCACACCGACCTGCAAAACTTCAAGAATCAGCTGGACAGATTCCTGTGCAAAGTCCCTGACCAGTCATGCGTGGCTGGCTACGAGGGCAGAAGGAGAACAGACAGCAATTCCCTCCTTCACCAAATCCCACAAATGAGGCGGGATGCTGCAGAGGGGTCGACCGCAGGTCGATCCTGAACCGTCGTTCAAACTCACCTAAAGTAACCTAAAGTATATATATAATATATATATATATATATATATATATATATATTATGTGTGTGTGTGTGTGTGTTGTGTGTGTGTGTGTGTGTGGTGTGTGTGTTAGACGGAATCTGTGTAACAAGGGATTTCATGAAATTCCTAAAATGTTCAGGGATTTCATGGAAGTTTAAGTCGTGATATCTTCGTTAAACCTATCGGAAAATTATGAATGCCTGTTAATTGAGTGCCGGTTAGCTCAACTGAGCGGCCTTAACGATTGGTTAGGTTAAGTCGTGATATTTTTGTTAAAAACTAACGAAAATATCACGACTTAACTTTACATGAAATCCCTAAACTTTTAGGGATTTCATGAAATCCTTAGTTACACAGATTCCCTGTAACATATATATATATGTGCCTCGGTGGTGTAGTGGTTAGCGTCGCTGACTACGAATCCATCGGCCCCGGGATCGAGACCCGGTGATGGCAGGCGACGCGCAGCAAAACCCAGCTCTTCATCCTTCCATACAATAAAGAAATTGGTTGGTAGATAAATGGGTACCCTGGGTAGCCTAGTGGTTAAGACGCTGGGCTGCTGGCGGGGCGTGGTTCGAATTCCACATTAAACTGTAGGGCTAAGGTGGAGTGACATGCTTGACCTTCGTCAGAATGAACAATTCGGGCGGAAGCAAAACCAAGGTTAACCAAGGTGTATATATATATATATATATATATATATATATATATAGGCCCTAAATAATTGTTTTTCTTTTAGTCAAATTTCAACCAAAATTCTAAAATTCTTCGTATAATTATTCTTTATGATAAGTAATTTCCTTACATCATTAAGCAGATATTAAGAAATAAATACGTAATTTGTATATAATTAATGCATTAACATCGAAGGACAGTTCCATTTTCGGTGATAAATACTCAACTATGACTAAAAGGTAGTTATACAAATATTTATAATTAAGGGTCATATACTCGTCCATAAACCGATACAATCATGTGATAGTGTGTTTGGAAAAAAAATTATCTAACGCAATTATTTCGTCCGAGAGTTATAAAAGAAATTACGATTAAATGAATGTACACCTCCTTTGCTTAACCTTCGTGTTAATGGCAAACTGCACCCCAGTCGAGGGTGCAATTAAAAATTTATGAAGGAAACTGGATTTGATACTGCCCCTTCGATGAAGTGAATGCATCGGTGGTGAGGGTAAAGAATGAATTATAAAAAAGGATAAAATAGAATAAAGAAGAATAGACTCGTAAATTGGAGGATAATAAATAAAGCAAATTCTCCTAAAATATTTACCACCTTACGGGATAAAAATAATTTTAAAAGTAGAAATAGGATAATGTTTACGTGATGTCGACGTCCTCATTCTTCGTGCTAAGATGCAATTCTATCCAAATCGGAAGGAAGGCGGTTAAGTCTTGAAATTGTATAGTTTTAAAAAGTTAATTTCAGTAAATGGCGAATTTCTTCGTTTTAAAATAGCGTAAAATCGTTATCTTGCAATCAATGAGTGATCAATTATCTTGCAATCATTCGAGGAAATGTAGACATAAGATGACATCACAGTTCAACCTATACTTGCAACAGTATTGCCATGTGGACAAAATTCTCTGAATTTGTTGTAAACTGAGCTGTCATTGGATACGAGTTGAATTAAAGAAATACAATTTCGCTATAGTCTAAAATCGGTCAATGACATTAACATTTAATGTTAATTGTAACAAAAAAAAATAAAAATTATAAATGTATTAACATTGAATTAGTTTCTGTATTTAACATATGAAGAGTTAAACATCCTTTTACATAGAGCACCATTTCGCCCATACGCCATTTCAGGGTACGACCAGCTCGCAGCAGCATTGCCAGGCAAACAGAAGGTCAAAGTACTAAACGAGTTTCGTACGTAGTTCATCGCCACTGAAAGCGACAATGCTGTGTGTTAGTCTAGGCCAAAGAACATCCATATTCGCATTATTTTATTGCAGTTTTTGTTAGTTTGTATTGCAAACAACCCCAGTTATTATCAGTCCCGGTGCATGATTCTTCAGGAGCAAGATGCACCGCAAGTTTGCATTTCCTCCCGAAGACAGCGCAGATTTACCCGTTTCAATCATAGACATACTCGTACTAACTTAGGCTTGCTCTACACAAACTGGACCAAACACTACAAGTATCCACAATCGCACATCGTCCATATATATATATATATATATATATATATGTCTGGATTTAGTTTAAAATAATATTTCTGAGATATATCTGTAGACTCAACACGGAAAAAGGATATATTTGTAAACTCAAACAAAATAGAATATATATATATATATATATATATATATATATATATATATATATATATATATATATATATATATATATATATATAATTTAAGTAAATTTTTTATAATTAAAATAGTGAAAAGTTCAGCTAAAATTTCATATAATATATATATATATATATATAATAATAATAATGATTATTATTATATATAAGTTAATAAATAATAGTTTTACATATACTGTATATATTTTATATGTCAATTCCTGGCCCTACTTAGAGATTATTTGGCTGTCTTCGGCAAATTGGACTGTCTATCTCTGTTTCTTCCCAATTAACGAACTCGGTGAAGGAATCTAAAAAATATATATATATATATATATATATATATATATATATATATATATATATATTATATAATATATATATATAATAAAATAAAAATGAAAATTCTAAAAATTAAAATATAGTTTGAAAAATTCTTCTCATATATTTTTAGTGTGGAAACTTGAGAGAAATTAGGATATATATATATATATGTGTGGTGTGGTGTGTGTGTGTGTGTGTGTGTGTGTGTGTGTGTCTGTGTCTGTACAGTATATGTATATTCTAAAAAGTCAGACACACGTGTTTTTTATATTATATATATATATATATATATATATATATATATATATATATATTATATATATATATATATATGATACACACAGACCGTGCATGGAACAAGGAACTCTTCTAGGAAAATTAAATCCACTTATTCGGATTATAGTGGATTTAATTTTCCTAGAAGAGTTCCTTGTTCCATGCACGGTCTGTGTGTATCATAAAAAACCTCAGGGAACCATTCTGAGTTTATTCCCATATATATATATATATATATATATATATATATATACAAGTTGAATACATAAATATTAAATTATTTGTATTAAATATGAATAAAAATAAACTTTAATTTTTGTTTGGTAGTATTTGGTTGGCATTTTTAGGTTGGCATTTTTATCAATGACGTAAGAGACCAAAATAATTTTAAATGATTAATTAAAAATATTTATTCTTTAGCTAAAATTGGATGATTTTTTTTTTTTTAAATAAATGACCTTCACAAATATGCAATATTTAAGAGAAATATTATATTTTAAAAGAAATGAAGTCGATCAGATATTCGCAAATATGAGATATTTGGTCAGAGGTTCGCAAATATGGGATTTTGTAAATGAGATAAAGGTAATTTTAAAAAATGTTGGTCAGAGGTTCGCAAATATGGGATTTTGTAAATGAAATAAAGGTAATTTAAAAAAAATGTTGGTCAGAAGTCCAATGTTGCGATAATTATTAAGACGCATCATTTAAAGAATGTTGCCTGAAGCGTCAGATACATCGTAGTGCAGCGTAAAGTATAGCTAAAAATGTGTTTGTCAGTTTGGTTCTCTACGATGTTGCGGTGATTCTGCGATGTTGGTGATGTTAATATTAATTAGTTCCGGCTATTGAAGTAAAAATAGGTGTAACAACCTTGGTAAGAAATTTGTTACGTAAAGCATATTTTTGTAGTTAATTTTTTAATTCAGGAAATATTTTTTGGATTATTTACGTTGTTCATCTCTGCAAGAAAAGTGTTTATGAAAATATTCGAAAAGTAAGTAAGGAAATTCTAATATAATTGTGCCATCATTATCGTTCGTCATTATCATAGGAAAAATTTTACCTTCGTTATATGTACACATAACATGATTTGTAATCATTGTAATAGCTTTAAAATTAACTCGTGTCATCATCATCATCGTCGTCGTCGTCATCATCGTTATCATCATGATGATGACGATGATAGGAATGATAGGTTTTGCAACTTACTTAACCCCTTATTCTTTTCTTTTAACTCCCTATCCTCTTCTTTTAACCCCCTACTCTTTCCCTTCTCTCGGGCTAACCTTAGAGTGGATCTTAAGGTCTTTGTTAGCCTAAGCTTCTGTAGATCATCATCGTCATCATCATCATTATTATTATAATTATTAATGATAGTAGTGGTGCATAGACACATCGTAAACAAAAATTAAGTAGGATTTAGCATACATTTTGCCAGTGTTTACATCATTGTATTTCATAATAAAAAAAACAGTAAAAAATATTGTGACCGTGACGAAAAGTACAGCGATTCGGAAATACCAAAATTAATTTACAGTTAAAGTAACTTTACGGTTCAGTTTTAGTCTAAAGAAAAAAATAGGATTTTCTACGAAAAATGTTTCAGAAAAATTATTATTGCCTAAATTTTTGTATACATTAGAGTTTAACCGGAAAACCGATTAACCAATGAAAAGCTTACAAGATAACCTTACGAACATATATATATATATATATAATATATATATAAGTTTGAAAATGTTAAAATAGTTAACTTTATTTAGTAAAATTTTGCGTCTGATCATCTGATTAGGTTAGAAACACCCAAGGTTCACCTGTGCCGAAATTTGTTAGTCCCCCGGCTCAACTCCATTCGATGCCAACGTCTGGGAACGAACCAAAGCCTCATCGCTTACAGTTTACCACCGTAACTACTGAGCAACCGGGCTAGGTTGGAGATCTTTTTATAGAAATTATGATAGTTACCTGTAACCCTTTTAATATTATACCTGAATAAATTGAAGACATCGATAAAGGTAAATCACGGAAATTCTGAGTTCTTGATCCAGTTTGTGTAGAGCAAGCCTGACTTAGAATTGTGATTGAAACGGGTGTATATGTGTCGTCTTGGTGAGAAAACGGAAACTTGTGATGCGCCTTGCTCCTGATGAATCGTGGGGGTCAGTCAGTGGAGGCGTGCAACAGCGATTACACCACCCACCCACTAGCGGGATATACTGAGTTAACCGTGAAATATACATATTGTATATATTGTATGAAATTCAGCAATTATTATTATTATTATTATTATTAATAAAACTTGTAAACATTTTTTCACTTACATGTATGTAAATTACAACGTATATTCAAATATTTTTACGAAACTGTCACCATTTTATGTAAAAGAGATTTATAATTTTACATAATTTATAATTTTTACATTAATTTGTACCAAATTTTACATAATTTTTATTAAAATAAACTAAGGAATTATAGGCAATTCAAATTTAAATTTGGTGAATTTCACCTCGTGTACTGTTTCTTCGCTCAGTAGTAACCATTTTTTTTTGTTACATTTTTTACGTTCTTTGTTGTTTTACTGATTACAGCTCCAATTCCTGATTTACTGTTCGTTTTTTAATAGCAACAACGTTAACAACAGGTGCTATAACTGTTCGATTTCGATCAGGGCACAAATGAGAACATAATTGCTTGGGATTTTTCCTTTATCAAACTATTGATCACATTTAATGTTGTGTCTCGAACCCTTCGTAACAATCATTATTAACGTTTATATAATATATTCTATGCATAAATTAAAGGTTACGCCGTTAATAATATACTTCATAATCTCTTTAACCTATATACAGTATATATTGATGAGAGAGAGAGAGAGAGAGAGAGATACAAACTTCCGTCTTTCCTGGATAGAAATAAAAGGTTCCTCACTTCATATTAATGAAACAAAAAATTAATCTCTTTAGCTCCCCCACCCACCCCCTGAAATCTTTTCCTCCTGTTTCAGCTACACTTAATTAAATATTAAAGCGTTTCTGTAAATTAAATAAATGAAGACTCAATGAAAGGGTAGGGGGTGGTGAGTGAGAAGGTTCCGAATAGGATGCGCCCCCTCAATTCCGGGGGGGGGGGGGGGGTTGAAGAATTCCCTTTAATATTTATGAATTAAGGAGGATACAAAATGAGGTTTGTCAAACTTCACAATACAGACAGTATCTATTTTATAATTATACACTGAGGCTCAAAGAACGCTTTATATGACTACTAAATACTAAATCTTTTCTCGCATACTATATATATATATATATATATATATATATATGGTCTACATGTATCGTGTATCGTACAGTATATAGGATTGAATTTAATATATATAATTATTGGCTCTTAATACCATAATTATTGGTAATCAGGGTTCATTTGTTTGTTTTTGGGGACTATATAAATTATTAGCAATTATTATTAGTAATTACTAAGTATTTAATTGTGTAAATATAACATTATTTTTTAATTTGCTGCATTTGATGCGACCCCCCACATTGTTAACATATATATATATATATATAATATATATATATATATATATATATATATATGTGTGTGTGTGTGTGTGTGTGTTTTTGTGGTCTGTTGGGAAGGTAACCGCAATAGGATATGTTAAAAAGAGGAGAGCCTGTTTTTGCGGTTTACTTTGAATTTATGTTTTAAAATGCGCAGTTCGCTGATTGGGGGTTGGTTGGTTGGTTGGTTGGTTGGTTGGTTATTCGTGTACATGAATGTTTAACACGATAATTTATTTTTGAACAATTAAAGTTCCTTTTATGACGTCATATTTTTAAAATTATTTTATTTTAATTAATTTTCTGCCGTAAAATATTTAAATATGATGTCATGGCTATTTTAGGGATTCGATCGTTGTGGAGTTTTTGTTAGATTTCGGACGAACAAAGATGTAGTTTTGAAGATACTGAAGTCGGGGGTCCGAGACCCGATAATGCTGGTAATAATAATACAGGAATTAGAACAATAGGCCGCATTAGTTGGTCTGAGCCCCGTGGTGCCAGTTTCTGTCCCTCCTGACTAATTAAAGGCGTAGTTTGAGTTAAAAATTTTGAAATTACAGTCGTGAAATGTACATTATAATATCAGGACAGTTTTACATCATACATTTTTCATCGTTACATACTCGTATAAACTTGTGAATGTAACTTCTAGCTGTATTTACTGTTTAATGAATAGAGCAAAGTCGCTATTCTAATGCAAAGAGTAACTCTGTGGGTGGGGGGGGGGACTACATTGTTTTACCTTTCACCCTTTCAGATGTTCCGTGCGATGATTCCTCATTTGACGGAGATCAGGCTTGTTGTCCTTCCTCCGATGAGTATTATCCTGAAGGAGTAGAAGTAGTAGAAATTTATAGTAGGGTTTGGATAGTACACAAACAACGCGAACGTGATTAGTCCAATTTATAAATAGTCTAAGAAGCGAGAACATTTAATATTTCACTTAATAATAATAAGAATAATAATAATAATAATACTAATAATAATAATGTTTGTCTGTTTGATGAATAGGGCGAAGATGCGTTTCTGTTGCAAAGAGCAACTTAAAAAATAAGAATGGGGAGGGATTTTGAAGTGTTCTTGAAATGAGGCCTTGATGCTAATTACTAGGCAAATCTTCTCTTTAGGTGTAAATCTAGCTGTAGCAGGAGCTCGCAGCAGGACTAGAATGTTGGTACTGCAGGGTTAGGAACTAGAACCACCTAGGTACTAAGTGTCGTCACTTTAGCCCGGAGGAGCACAGTTGGAGATTTGGTTTATCCTTGTATGAAATCTTTGTAATCACTCGAGTCTGGTCGTGGTCTCGCATAGATATTTTGATCTCTCCCTCTTCAAACGCCCTCCTATTTAAAAGGGGTTCGACTGCTGTTCTCAGTTATCAGGTTTTCTTCTCAAAGGACATGCCGCAAACCATTTTCAAATTTTTGTTACGGTTCTATTTTCGAAGCATAAGCACAGTGCCCATCCACACTCACTGTGTGGGCAAATGGATAAATTGGACAATGGACGTACACAACTCTATACTTAGTTATTTCTTTCTGTTTTCACTGCATAATTTTTGATCAGAAGTGCGCTAAATTCATGAGTTTAACGCGCTCTTTATAATGAGTTTATCCATACACAAACCCCCTCTTAGTAACGATACACTTAACTAAGGACAGTTCTTATAGACAGACGGATAATAATTACCACTTCCTCTTCCTCCCCCTTAATCTCTTATGTCCCACTTAAACGCTACAATGATGCTGTTCAAACGAAAACGTAATGTTTTTTTGTTTGCATAATGAATTATTTCATACGAAGGAAGCATAAATGCACACTTATATAACTTCCCCTCATGCGCACACGCATGCGCACAAACAAATATAATCACAAATACGTACCCAAATGTATACACATCACGTACAGAGAGAGCGTGATCCAGGAAACAAACTTTACCATACGCACACACACACACACACAACACACACACCACACACACACACACATATATATATATATATATACAGAGAGAGAGAGAGAGAGAGAGAGAGAGAGAGAGAGAGAGAGAGAGAGAGAGAGATAGATAGATAACAACAGTATTGTAATGCAAATTGTTCTACAGTTAATAAAAGCATACACACCAATTATATCCGCGTGGATCCGAGCTTTTCAATCCAATTTATCCCTATATGCATTTACTATCTTTTTGATATTTAAATTTTATGAGAGAATATTTTACATAATTTTAACACGTAATTGCGTACAGTTACGATAATTCTGGGAAAAGACTCATTTTGTAATTTGGGAAATTACGCTCAGTGTTATTTATTTACAAAATTACAGAATTAAAAATTAATCCTAATAAATAAGCCCTCATGCGCTCAATGTCTTTACATAGACATACTTACTTTAGGTGCATACTTTAGGTGAGTTCGAACGACGGTTCAGGATCGACCTACGGTCGACCCCTCTGCAGTGTCCCGCCTCATTTGCGGGATTTGGTGAAGGAGGGAATTGCTGTCTGATCTCCTCCTGCCCTCGTAGCCAGCCACGCATGGCTGGTCAGGGACTTTGCGCAGGAATCTGTCCAGCTGGTTCTTGAAGTTATTCAGGTCGGTGTGCTGGAGATTCCTCACTTCTTTTGGTAGAACATTGAAAAGCTTTGGGCCTCGTATTCTGAGGGTATTTTCCATCCTTGTTTTCATGGCCCCTTGTCCCACCGCAGCTGGGACCGTACAAAATCTGCCTCTTCTCTCATTCCAGTTTGTTTCTATTTTATATGTTATAATGTTATAATGTTTCAGACCAACAAAGACCCTAGGATCCACTCATGGCTGGTCTACCTAACTGTGTTCGTAATTGTGTACTATTGTGCACGTCCTCCGTGGTGGCAGAGGGGACCTACAATTTTACGTGGGTTCCGAACCACAAAGCCTTAATTTTACTACCTTAAACTATACCCACTCTATCAACATATGCGTCTAATCGATTTATATATATATATTATATATATATATATATATATATATAATATATATATGTGTGTGTGTGTGTGTGTGTGTGTGTGTGTGTGTGTCTATAGATACCCTCTGTCTATCAGTCTATCTGTCTGTCTGTCTGTTTGTATATATATATATATATATATATATATATATATATATATATATATATATATATATATATATATACACGAAGCACAACAACGTTAGTCCGTTGACGTGTAATAATTAGGAGCTTTCAACATTTTCTACTGATATCTTCAGGGCTTAAAACAATATATAGATATGCACAATGTGTGTGTGTATATATACTCAGTTATATATGTATATATAGTTAAAAACCAAATATGAAGGTATAACTATTTTAAATACTAAAAGGTCATCCTAAACACTACAACATTAACACAGTTACACAATTATGTTAAAAAGTTAAAAGTTAAAATTATATAATTAAAAACAAGCATTAAATATTGCAAATGAAATTTAGAAAGGAGCTTACCTTTACCATAATAATAATAATAATTATAATAATAATAATAATAATTATAATAATAATAATAAATTTAAGTAATTAAATTAAGTAATTACTAACCATATATATATATATATATATATATATAATATATATATATATAATATATATATATATATATATATATATATATATATATATATACATATACAGGGTGTCCCAGAAGTCCTGCCCCAAAGGCTAATATCACGTTGTATATTATGGGGCAGGACTTCTGGGACACCATGTATATCTTGTTTTTAGCACTAAAGATGACATTAGAAAATGTCAAAAGCTCTGATTTTATATATATATATATATATATATATATATAGAGAGAGAGAGAGAGAGAGAGAGAGAGAGAGAGAGAGAGAGAGAGACAAACAGGGTGTTTAAAAAGAAAGGCAACCCGAAGCAGAAAGAAAAGGGTTAGGTTACAAAATGATATATGCATTCTCCATTGGGTTGCGATTCTTTTTGAACACCCCCTATATATATATATATAATATATATATATATATATATATATATATATATATATATATATATATATATATATATATATATTATATATATATATAAATATATATATATAAGCAAATAAAGTTAAAATAACTATAAAACAATTACATTAATCCTTCGCGTTCGTCACACTAAAATTGTCAAAGTGAGACGAAATAGACCTTTTATATTTTAATACCTTCGTTACAGGTAAAACGTTATTAATTAATAGCAGAACGGATGTGGACTGGGTTACACCTGCGTCGGAAATATTTCCCCATTTAATACATTCATCCTTAAACTGATCTCTTTATGCTGTTCGATAGGAAAGTGCTTCCGGCACAGAAAACTGTGAATCGCCGCAACTGGGAGAGAAATAGTTCGTAAATTATCGTAAAATGGCTTCGCGAATAATTTATCGGTTTTTTTTTTAATTATAAAATGTATAGTTTATACAAAGCCGGATTTTGAATAATGTATGAAAGATTTAGAGGATGTGTGTTTCCCTATATTAGGAGGGTTGTATATGCGCATATATTACTTAATTTTATCCTCTTTCTATTTGCATAATGTTATGTATTAGAGTGGTATACACACACCCACACCCACACACACCAACACTCACACACACACACACACCAACACTCACACACACACACACACACACACACACACACACACACACGCGGCGCATATTTGTGTGCGCGCGTGTGTCATTTATTACTCTGAAATACACAACTGAAATCATTTAAGGTGCTCTTCCAATACGTGCTCTACCGTAAAATGTACATTCCAATATGTGCTAACTAACGAAAATATCACGACCTAACCAACCAATCGTTAGGTCAATTGTACGCCCTTGACGATTGGTTAGGTTAGGTCGTGATATTTTCGTTAGTTAGCACATATTGGAATGTAAATTTTACGGTAGAGCACGTATTGGAAGAGCACCTCATTTAATTAGTGTATGTGCTCTATTTGTTCATTGTATGTGTCCCTGTATTATAATTATTATTATTATTATTATTATATTATTATTATTATTATTATTAAACATTTGATTAACAAATTAATTAATTGGTGTATTAAAATAAACTCTAAAATGTGTCGTGTGTACCTCATTCCAGACATACATGGAATGGGTTTTCAGACAATAAATTAAAACGCGAGAAATATATCGGGGGAAAACCTAAATTCTCACCTCTAACCCGAAGGGGAAATACACGGACCGAAACGGGTGTCATATTCTCCAAGAAAGCACATTTCAATACACCTGTCACTATTTCCGCTTATTAGCTGCTAATTTTTGCTCGTAAATCATACCTTTATGATTGGTTTTGCGCTTTTAGAATTTGTTAATTCTCTCAGATAGAAAGAGTATGGGGGGGCAATTCACTCCGTCAACAAACAGATTTGGGTAATTTTTTTTTTTATATGCAAAAACCACGCGTGCTCATGCGTATTATTTCATCTATTTCACCTCAATATTAAACGAGAGATATTTGAATTATATGCTGTTATTTCCTAGAATGCGGTGAGGGTTAACACGTAAAACACCTCTGCACGCGAAAGAATTATACGTTTTCTGGGTCATTTAAATGTATGACAGATTGGTTTAATTTTCATTTCTTCGTAGTTTGGTGGTAGCGCTCGCTGCTCCTACTCAAGAGGTTCCACGTTCGAATCTTGGTGAGGGGAATTTTGTTTTACATAAAAACCGCGCGTGCTCATGCGTGTTTTTTCACACACACACACACACACACACACGCATATATTATATATATATATATATATATATATATATATATACACACAAAAGTTAAACAGCACCTGACACCTTAAGGTACAGATCTAGTAATATGGATTCACTATAGTAATTTTACCAATTATAAATTTTTGTTTGTTGAAAATAAGATCCAATGTATGTATGTCAGTTGAAGGAAGTTTTTACAAATAGGATGTAATGATATCCTAACGGCTACTCCCCACTCAATGTCATTCGCATTCTTGTCCGTGATCCGCCAGTGGTGGGAAGTTGGGAATGCTCGGAGGGAGAATTACAGATTTAAGAAAAGTTCCCCCTTTGAGAAAGGATAAAAAGAGGCTGTGACGCAGTTGCGGGATCACGGGTAGGATGGAGAGTGGGGGTGCTGAATTTTCTCTGTACGATTGAACTTAAAGAGGGAAATCGTACATTGGGAACGGTAATGGATCAATTTGAGAATTGTCTCCGAGATTTTCACTCGCGAATTTCTCATTCTTGAACGAAGCCTGAAATGAGAATTATATTGAGTGGGAAGAGGCCTACTAGTGAAGTATCTTAGTCAAGTTTTAGGAAAATAGCTCAGTTGTCTCATTGCCAGACTCTTGGCTGTGAGGTCCTGGGTTCGCTTCCAGCTGCTGACTCCTGGGTTGGGTTGGGCTGGCCACTCACTCTCTTAATGCTCGGGCTCAGGTGTCCATGGAGCAGTCTCACCCCCACGCACTGGGAAATGTGTTTCCAGGTTATCTTTTAATACCCTTAACCCGCATGAATTTTCTGGCTTTACGGCATCTGATCGTCTTGACATTCTAACAAGATCATTATTAGGGTAGATTAAGATAGATTAGGTTAGGTTACGCTAGGTTAGGTTAGGTTAAGTTAGGTTTTTCGAGTGCCAATGTTTTGGTCTTGTCGAGGAAATGGGTATAGGTCCGAATTTCTATTTAGCTTTATGTTGTCGAATACAAGTTCAAATTAACAGTCAATCATTTCTCGTAAATGCATGAAAGCAAACCTTTAAACGTTGTTAAAGTCAATATTTTACCAATGAAATATTGGATCCAATTTTCCGACTGATGAACTTTAGTATATGATATGAAATATGGCTACAAAGAACGCTATTTCACGTGAGGTAAAAGCAAGCTATAATGGTGTTATAGTGTTATAGTGTTACATACAAAAGAGTCATAAAAAGCGAAGGATTCTAAAGCATACAAGTGTATAAAACGAATTTCAGAAATACAATGAAATTCGATCTGATGATCCACTGATCAAAGTTATCCGAATCTGATACTAAATGCCTAAGGATTAGGTATTAAAAGACAGACGTAAATGCAGCAGCTACCCTACTGCACAACCGCATGAAACTATTGGTATCAGAAATGACCCATCTTCAGTCAAACGGGAATTGCAATGATAAGATATTTGTAAAGTAAGATTTTGTTTCTATTACAGATGAAGGATTTTTTACTGTGACGTGCCCCTTTATACCCGCGTTTACCCTTAAGATATGCAATTATCACGATTAATGAAATTTGCGTATTTTAATAAATAATTCCAATTAAAAAAGATGTACTAAACTTAAGATGGCGTAATCTTAAGATGTACTATTCTTAAGATGTACTAAACTTAAGATGTACTAAACTTAAGATGGCGTAATCTTAAGATGTACTATTCTTAAGATGTACTAAACTAAAGAACCTTATGAACCTTATGTTGTTTCGTGCGTTGGTCTCTCTTCACACGGAGGTCAAGCTGGTGGCCCCGCCTCTAGGTCTGGCCTGGTGGAGGAGCGAGTTGCTTTCTTGCGCTCTCCACCGTACATAGCCAGGCACGCCCGGCTCATCTGGTACTGTCCTGAGCCAGGCATCCAGTCTTTTCTTGAAGACTTCAACTTTGACCCCCGTTACGTTTCTGAGGTCCTTAGGAAGCTGGTTGAAAAGTCTTGGCCCCCTGACAACCAAGCTATTTTCCTTCAGGGTTGAGGAGGTCCCTTGTCGTGCCTTTAATTTGGGAATCTTTGGGATCTTTGTATCGTCTGCAAAGGATGTTACTATACTATTTCTGTTTACTCCGCTGTCTATGTTAGCATGATAATGAACAGGAGTGGGGCCAGTACTGTCCCTTGTGGTACTGAGCTGCGTACTTCCGATTCTGATGATGATATACCTTGAATTTTGACGACCTGCAGACGATCACTAAGGAAGTTGTAGATCCATTTTCCCACTTTGTCTGTATTCCCATGTCTTTAATTTTATGTGCTATTATACCATGGTCACATTTATCGAAAGCTTTAGCAAAATCTGTGTATATAACATCGTAGTTGTCATTGCCTTCCAACGCATCTAGGATATTGTTGTAGTGCTCTATTAGTTGTGATAGGCATGATCTACCTGACCGGAATCCATGCTGATTTTCGTTGAATCTTTCCCGTGTCTCCAGGAAATCATAAATTTCTCTCTAACTATTCTTTCAATGTACTAAACTTAAGATGCCTAATCTTAAGATGTACTAATCTTAAGATGTACTATTTTTAAGATGTACTATTCTTAAGATGTACTAAATTAAGATGTACTATTCTTAAGATGTACTAATCTTAAGATGTACTCTTCTTAAGATGTACTAATCGTAAGATGTACTAATCTTAAGATGTACTAATCTTAAGATGTACTATTTTTAAGATGTACTATTCTTAAGATGTACTAAACTTAAGATGTACTATTCTTAAGATGTACTAATCTTAAGATGTACTCTTCTTAAGATGTACTAATCGTAAGATGTACTAATCTTAAGATGTACTAATCTTAAAACTATTGGAACTTCACTAACTTTAACACTTTTCACTGTGAACATGAATCCATCAAATTTTTCACAGTTTAGGACCTACATCAGCTTTAGAAAACTCATTTCTCCACTAGATGGTGGAGTGAGTGTGAATGTGCACCGAAGGTCGTCTGATCCAGAGAAGAAACAGGGTAAATGGCTAGTTCAACCCCACCCGATGCCAGCGGTTGGGAACGAACCAGTCACCACTCAGAGTCCGCCACCGTGACCACTGAGCTACCGGGCGTCCAGGACCTTAATTAATTTTTTATGGAAGTCTTAAACTGCGAATATGTTGACAGTTCAATTACACTACGAGTAACAGCAATTCAATCTTCTTAAGTTTTCTTTCTAAATCATTTCCAAACTTTATGAGAACGTAAAACCCAGCAAATGTCCCTTCCCACTCATTGACATTTCCATTTCATTCTTTGATCAAGAATAAGAAATTTGAAAGTGGGAATTTCAAAAGGGTCAATTCTCAAGTTGATCCATCCCCATTCCCAATGTAGGATTCCTTATTTTCAATTAAAATTTTCGTAGACAATCTCCCTCGAAACCCTCACTTGCGTCACCGTCTCTCGTCACTCTTTCCAAATCAGGGAATGAGTGACGAGATTTAGAATTCTCACTTCGAACATTCTTATTTATGGAACGGGTACGAATATGGGAACGACACTGAATGAGATGTAATGTCCTCACCTTCCCGAACACTGTACGTAAATTAATGGGCTATTTAATATTATTATTGGTAACTAAACTGATGACGTCATTATTAACTGATGACGTCATTATGGTTTTAGACTTGGAAAATGTCAACGCTTGACCTGTTTTTTAATCCACTCTTGTAAAGTTTTGTCTATTTCAACTTTTTTTTATGCGACCGCAGGGGACTACGACTACGGGGGGGGGGGGCCTCTTCAGCATGTTTATGCGAGTGGGCGCATGCCCTCAAGTTTTGAGTATGTACTCGTACGTGCCCCATGTAACGACGTTTTTAACATCAAATGTATTCTAAAATTTTACATGTATGTACGCGTTTACATTTACAAATGAAATTTTCCTGCCGTACTACGTTATTACGCGTTCCTATGCTTTCTTATGTGTTTCTACGTGTTCCTATGTGTAACAAGTAAACCTGTCATCAATATGCAGTGACGATTTTAAGGTCAGGTAACCAATTATATGTATATGATAATGGTGAAATATATATTAAACTCTTAAGCACGTTTTTTTTCTTTCCTGTAAAGTAAAAATATTGGTTTTTTCTTTTTTTCACCAATAATGAAGGTCTACTTTCGTACCAGAGAATGTTGATAAATTTCTGTAAGAAACGCCTCATTCTAAGTTCAACATGCACTCAATAACATAAAAACTAAAATGTTTAAATATACACTTTCCTAAGCTTGATTAATATACGTTAGAGCATAATTATACCCTTTCTTTCAGTGACATCCATAATTTGGATCTTATTTCAACAAAGAATTGCTTATAATCGGTGAGATTACGTTACTGAATCCATATCGCTATTTAGATGATAAAGTGCCAGGTGGCCTCACCCCAAACTTTTGCACAGTACTGTTTCTACGCCCCACCCTCACTTGCTCTCTGTTTGTCTGTTTGTCTGTGTCTCTGTCTGTTTGCCTGTCTCTGTCTGTCTGTCTGTGTCTCTGTCTGTCCGTCCGTCTGTCTGTTTGTCTCTGTCTCTGTCTGTCTGTCTCCGTCTGTGTGTGTGTGTGTGTGTGTGTGTCTCTCTCTCTCTCTCTCTCTCTCTCTCTGGCACCCGTCGCCATTGGTACCTCCTCGGTATGGGCCGCAAGGCCTTTTGAGGTACTTCCTTTCCTTGTAACTCTCTCTGTCTCTTACTCTCTCTCTCTCTCTCTCTCTCTCTCTCTCTCTCTCTATATATATATATATATATATATATATATATGAAGCGTTTAAATCTTTCTGTGCCTTAATTTAAACACTTCACACTCTTTAACGAACAAACGTTCCTCAAGTTACTGTAATTACGATTTGAGGAGATGTGCAAATATGAGCTGGAGAATATATAAACTCTAAAAATAAAACGTAAGAATGTATTTCGTTATTTGATCTTTAATTCTATTGTATTAAAAATAATGCTTTCAATTATGGGCACACGAGGACAGCTGTCAGGTTTTACTCGTGAGACGTACGTGAGAAACAATGAGATTAACAGCTGCTTTTGTTAACATATATATATACATACACACCTCGTTAACCTCGTTGCTGTTCCGTGCGTTGGTCTCTCTTCACACGAAGGTCAAGCTGTTGGCCCCGGCTCTAGGTCTGGCTTGGTGGAGGAGCGAGTTGCTTTCTTACGCTCTTCACCGTACATAGCCAGATACACCCGGCTCATCTGGTACCGTCCTGAGCCAGGTATCTAGTCTTCTCTTGAAGACTTCAACTTTGACCCCTGTAACGTTTCTGAGGTCCTTTGGAAGCTGGTTAAAAAGTCTTGGCCCTCCCCTGACAACCAAGCTATTTTCCTTCAGTGTTGAGGAGGTAGGTCCCTTGTCGGGCCTTTAATCTGGGAACACTACACATCCTACCTTTCCTATTTTCCAGTGTTGTTTGAATGGTAATTGGGTTTAGTTTTAGGTTTGGTACCAGTTTTTCGATATATATATATATATATATATATATATATATATATTATCTGACCCCTCACAAAATGCGTAGTTAAATTTAATATTTCTAAGTACCCAAGTCATTTTTTACTACCCTCTGCATTAAACATGGGTATAATTTTGTACATTGCAATGTGGCTGTGATTTTATATAATACAAAAACCTATAATGTATACATTACATACATACATATATACATACATACTGTATATATATATATATATATATATATATAATATATATATATATATATATATATATATATATACACTGTATATACACACATACATTTTTTCGCCCATTACTTTAATATATATACATAGAGAGAGAGAGAGAGAGAGAGAGAGAGAGAGAGAGAGAGAGAGAGAGGAGAGAGACCTATTATATATTAAGAGGGGAAAGGAATAAAAGGTGCATGAACTGGTTTTACACAAAAATTGTCAAATCGAAAAGAGGCCGAGAACAAACGACAAACCCGTCGGCAAGCGGATAATAGATGGCGAAATCAATCGAAAAGACAAATGCCCGATAAAAGCGAGTGTCACAAGGGGAAATCCTTCCCTGTTTCTCTCCTTTTCCGCGATAATATTGATTTGTGTTTACTTGGTCCTCGGACGAAGAATGGATTTTAACTCATTTCAACCCTCGCTTCAATTCATCAAGAGAACGTAACCTCAATTTCTTGATTCATTACGAGCGGCGCTGCGACCAATCCATTTTCCGCTTTGGTCTCTTTGAGTGCATTTACGAGCACTGAAATGTGCGTGTGCGTGCGTGAGTGGCAGTTCGATTGAGAGCAGGATCGATTTATATATATATATATATATATATATATATGAGCTTTATCCTTTTCTCTATCTTTCCAATCGATGTTTTTTAAAAAGCTTTCTTTGTGAATCTTGGCACTTTCTCTTTCCATTTTCGTTTACTTCTGTTTTGGGTT
>JAJOZX010004286.1:87500-115000 GCA_023014485.1 Bathynomus jamesi
AAATTCTTCGTAAATGCTTTGCTTGGAAGGTTCATTTCTCATATATATGTACACACACACACACACACACACACACACACACACACACACACACAGAGTATATATATATATATATTTCTATACAAGTGTTCTTGTCATTAATTCAGACTGCAAACACGCCTGATTGTTTATAGGTCTGGGTGCATGATTTATCAGGAGCATGATATTCTTCAAGTTTGCGTTTCCTTTTCAAAGCAACACAAATGCACCAACTCTAATCAGAAATGCATTCATATCATCTAACGTTTGCTTTAAACAAAGCGTACCAAGAGCTCAGAATATCTACAATTTGAATCTTCCGTTTATTAACGTCTGTATACACACACACACACACAAACACACACACACACACACACACACACACACGTGTGTGTATATATATATTGTTCGAATGTTTAAATTGATATTGCGTTGATTTCTGTGTACTCGTATCTACCTCTTATTTGCGAAATAACATATTCAAAGATGACTGTTATACAAGTTTCGTGGACAAACATTTCTATAGACATTTCTAACCTAATCCAATTTCATCTGCCAAGCCTTTGAAACTGATCAGTTCTTTATCGTTGAATACGACATATAATAAACTACGTTTGAATAAAGACAATATAATATATATATAATTTAATATAAATGAAATAATTATATATTAAAATTATTATTAAAATTATATAATTATATAAAATTATTTTTAAAATTAAAATTATATATTAAAACTGACTTTTATTTAATTTATTGTTAAAATCTAGCGTTAAATATATAAAAAAAATTTAAAAAAAATTAAAAAAACTGCATTTTTAACATATTTCCAGGACAATTTTTAATTTTTTTTTTGTTTTATCAAATAAATTTTTAATTTTTTTAAATTAATTATTTTATTTTTTTTAATTAATTATATTTTAGAACTGAGTCTAAGAAGAAAAACAAAAAAAAGTCGACCTAAACTTTTGATTTTGTGATTACGTAACTTAAATGCAATTTTAAAATGTCGTAACATTAAAACACTATTTATTTGAATGTTTATAATTTACTGTTATTGCTAATTATTCTAAATCATATAATTTAGTAACAGCGTTAGAATTGTTCTTTTTTCTCAAATGCCTTTTGTACATCGATTAAAATACCCAATATATATATATACCCTCATTAGATACACGAAACCTCTCTGAAGCTACGCAGTCAGATATCCAATATATTAATCATGAGATATAAAAATGACAGTTACTCAGGTAGCTTAAATATCCATTTATCGCCCATGGATATATCCCATTATATCCCATGGATATGTCCCATTATATCCCATGGATATAATATCAGTCTGATAATAAGTTAAATTCGTAAGTAGGTGTAGTCTTAAAGAAATTAACAGTACATAGGAATTTAAGTGTATTGTTGAACGATTTATGGAGAAGTTTTTTGGGAAAAATCTTATGATTAATGAATCTGAAAGTATCTGATTAGTAATGTCAATTATTTATATTAGATATAATTGGTAATTTTATTTTTAAAACGGTTATTTATAGACAATAGATACTTATTTTTAATGGTTATGAATATATGTTCAAGGTCGATCTGTGTTCGACCCTTATGTAGCATCCCGCCTCATCTGGAGGATTTGATGTCGAAGAGAGTTGCTTTCTACTCTCATCCTGTTATCATAATCAGCTACGCATGGCTGGTCAAGAATTTTACACAGGAATCTGTTGAGATGATTTTTTAAATTATTCGATTGATATATATATATATATATATATATATATATATATATATATATATATATATGATGAATAAAACCACGAAGGAAAGGAAACACAGAATGGTGCTCAAGCGCTTTCGTCTAATGACATCCTCAGGAATACTCACTCAATTTTCATATACGTATATATATATATTATAGAAATTAGAATGAATAAAAATCTTAAATAATTCGGTAAAATGATATAAAAAATAATAAAAACTATTAAAAAATATAAAATAAATAATCAAACAAATTAAAATTATTAAAAACTATAAAAAAAAATTAAAAATCTTACCTATAGACTGCATTAGGTTGATAAATTTAGTCCCCCGAAAGCCAATTGCTCATTCCAAAATCTATTAGAAATTCAATTGGTAAAAGACTTAACAAGAACATTTTCAATTAAGTTGAGTATTTTTCAATTTATTTGAAGTTTATAACATACATTTTGCTAATTAATCAATAGAATAACGATCTCTGTTTTCCGTTTACATATTCTTAATTAATGAGGGAATGGGGCACGCTGGGTATGATTCGGGTAATAAGTCTTTTCCACGAATAAATTAGATCATATGTTTAAACCACCGAAAGTCATTTGGAATGTTAGTTAATGTAGGAATAGATGAACTCTATTCTCTTTGTATTGTAAGAGAGAGAGAGAGAGAGAGAGAGAGAGAGAGAGAGAGAGAGAGAGAGAGAGAGAGCGCACAAACCGAGTTTACATCTTCTTAAAATGTAAAGCAGTACTTCAGGAATTTAGCAATTCTCTCGCCTGCTTGTTCTGGCAGAACTTTTGTTTTTATGTAAGAAGGAGGGGCCAAGGGCGAATGCCCTCGGAACTGTTAAAAAAATGTTACAAAAAAGTCTGAACTCTAAACAACCGTTGGTAAACAAATTCACTCAGTGCATACTCTTAGTTTGGCTACATATTTAGCTACCCTACAAAACTGCGACATTTTCGCACATTTTCACATATTCATTTGTGCATCACGACAGTTACCCACTCTAAAAACCTAATAAATTTAACCAGACCTTACCTAATTTAGCGTAACCTAGCTTAACCTTAATTATATCCCATTTTTATCATAAAATATGGTATTTATAAAGATAAACCAACGCAACACTGCTAATGTCGTGATACGTACGTTCGTGTCGTGATGGGCTCTGTGTTTATCCAAAAGGTCGTCCCGATTCAGTATAGAAGACAAGACACACACACACACACACACACACACAAAGGACAACGGCATTGAAGTCATAATTTCCATCATATTGAATGAATAGGGTTCATCACTATTTCGTGACTGAACTATAAGTGGTCATATCAATACGTCTCCATGAGAATAAAATCTGATCTGTGAATATATTGTAATTGATTTTTACGTTAGATATCAAGCTCAATTATAGTAATGAGGAAGTAATCCTGGTTTCAGATTGTATTAGAAGAAAGCACTAGGGAGCTTACGACATGACAAAATCAATGAATAGAAAAATTCATTCCCGCGAAGAACTGACGTGATGATTAAATTTCAGCCATCATTGTCATCATTGTTCATTTAAGGAAAGTAGACACCATATCGTAATCCACACCAATATTTTCAGTGATTTTTATTCGTCAAAGATCGATAGTCATCGTAATCATTTTATGGTTTTCGTTCGTCAGGTTTATCAATGTTATCTTCAATTTTAAATAATTGCAAATTATGTTGTAGGCCTACAACCTTCCTTATGAATGGAATGAGTTTACCTTTGCTGTATAAAGGGGGTAGAAACTCCAGCCGAAGGATCATCCATATGAAGCCGCATATGATTATTCGATCACTCGACTGAACCCAAGTATGTGTTGTGTGAATGTTATCTGAAGGTTGTGTGAATCAAACTGCCAGTATCTACCAATGGGTATCATCAGAGTTCTCAGTGCATCGAAATGAGACTTGGTAAGACGCATCCTAACACCCACTAAATTTACTATAGGCAAAAATGACACTATTACTTGGTCTGATCTGCCCCCAACTAACTTTCATTATAATCAGCGCCCCATAAATATTGATCAAATTCTTCGGAGGTTAACAAGTTCTGAACGCCATAATTGCTAACAACAGACAGTCCTCTAAGACAGAGATGTGGCCGCAAACGCCTACTACATTATATACAGGGCGAGAAATTTCATTTCTTCTATGAGTATGTGAGCAAAGTATGTGAGCAAATCACATACTTGCTCAACAAAGAGTAGTAGCTTAACTTTCGAAAGTAGAGTTTATTTGAAGGTTGAGTATTCTCATCAAGTTTCCCGTGTCTGTCAACGGGGTATCTTTCTCGAGTGAAGCTCCAAACGAGAGAGAGAGAGAGAGAGAGAGAGAGAGAGAGAGAGAGAGAGAGAGAGAGAGAGAGAATATATATTATTTTTACTTCTGACCGAATTGTTCACTCTGACAAAGGTCAAGCCTTTCGTCCCACCTTAGGCCTACAACTTAACGTGGAATCTGACTCGATCTTACGACCTCCCGATCAGCAGGCCAACGTCTTAACCAATAAACTACCCAGGGATACATATATATATATATATATATATATATATATATATATATATATATATATATATTACGTTCCTAAAATATTAAAACAAATGGTATAAATCCGAGTTTTTTTTTGTAATAAGTAATATGAAAATAATTGTACAGAAATTAAAATATAAATAAATTTGCAAATTTGCAAATTTGCGAGAAAAAAAATGCTACATATTTTTCTCGAAAATTTTTGCAATTATTATCTTAATAATAATAAGCATATATAATGAGTTCGCAATATCAGTATATCAGTATTATTTATTACTTATTTCATAAGCTATATATATATATACTAGCTTCCCGACCCATCAAAAAATGACGGGTTGGTGTTTTGTAAAAACCACCGGGGACCCCGCCCTTCCTATATATACACTATATATGAGAAAATTATGACCCATACTACTGATAAGCGTTACCAAAAGATAGAGACTGGCTTTTAATATATATATATATATATATATATATATATATATATATATATATATATATATATATATATATATATATATATATATATATGAAGAATAAAACCACGAAGGAAAGGAAACACAAAATGGTGCTCAAGCGCTTTCATTAGACGAAAGCGCTTGAGCACCATTTTGTGTTTCCTTTCCTTCGTGGTTTTATTCTTCATAAATATTTTTCACGTGTTACCTTCGTGAAATAATTTTCATATATATATATATATATATATATATATCATAAAAACTATATATCTTAAAATAAAAGTCGTTAAATGAAAATTTAAAAAAATAAAATGGTGTATTTTCAAAAAATATAAGAAAACCGGAATTACTTTCTGCTTTTTATCGATAGCACAAAAGCCCATTATGATATTGACTAACTTAAAAAGATACGCTGAATTTGTACAAAATTATAGAAAAACTGAAAATATATTACAACATTACAAAAAAGACAAAAAAAAAAAAATAATTTGTCAAATTTCTGAAGGTAAAGGGTATAAAATCGTGGATGCTTGGTCGAGATAGCGGGTAGAATCAAAGCGTGTGTAAAATTTTCAGCCATGCTCCGCACCAATGTCAAATCCATGAATGGATCGGTTTCGGATGAATTAAAGGCAGAATAAGGTAACTGGAATAAAGAGATAAAGAGAAAGAAAGGTGGGAGAAAGAGAGAGAGAGAGAGAGAGAGAGAGAGAGAGAGAGAAGAAGAAGAAGAAGAAGAAGAAGAAGCCAAAGAGGATAACGTTCTGCAAGTTAACATAAGCGTTCCTTTATAGTTAAGAGACGTTCGCTCAGCATCGTGGCTCAGAGATCTGTAATCTGATGTATTTTACAGTCTCTCTTGCCTTATAATTGAGCAACGCGTTCCACAGCTATCTTAATTGAACCCATATTGCAATGCAACGTACGCTGGAGTTTATTTTATATATAAGACCAATTCGTGATCCCAGTGTTAAGTTTTTAGCTTTATTTTTAAACGCATCAATGAACTGAATTAGTTATATAAATTTGAAATAGTTTTGCGTGTGTGTGTGTGTGTGTGTGTGTGTGTGTGTGTGTGTGTGTGTGTGTGTGTGTATTATCTTTCAAGAGTCTTATTAATGATATTTTGCAACTGCATATACATATATGTGTGTATGTGTGTGTGTGGGTGGGTGTAGGTATAGGTGTAGGTGTTGGTGGGTGTGAATGTGGGTGTGAGACCACCAGCTAGACTTATAGAAAACCCAAATATGTGCAAACAGACTTCACGAAAGACCTTAGCCTTACTTTTTAATACTTCAAATATAAAGGTTCTCGGTTGGTTTATTCGAAGACTGAAAATGGCTGACATACCAATCACGGCATTTTAATCATTCAATCTCGTTGACAACCGTCGAAAATCCACATCTCGTGAAGCTAATTTTTTCGAGCGATGTAAAGTAAATGCGAGTCAAGATTCAATTGAATGACTTTGGATCATTTTACCAAAATCTCGGACGATTGAAAATGTATTAAATTTCGTTCTAATACAAATGTGTCAGAGTAAATTGATAGTGAAGTGAAATGCCGCTAGACAGACCTCCCAAGGCACAAGTAGCTTTTTTTGCTAACTAAATTAACTTCTTATACGATTTTAGTATGCGGGTTTTAAAAAAAGGGATACTGAATGAGGCAAAATGTTTTACATATTTTGTATTTTGGAAGTTTTTTTACGTGTAACCAACCCGCTGTGGAGGTTCATCGTTCAACTATAAATGTATCTTACGTAAATGAGAGAGATCTGATCCCAAAAGCATAATAATAATAGCCAAATTGATTAGTTTAATTCTGTTTAATTCCAGTCCAGATTTATTCCAATCTACCCCCGTTCGATTTTATTCCAGTTCGATTTAACACAGACTTTATTCCCCTCTCACTCTAATGGGTTTTAATAACTTACTACAAAATCTGACCTAACTTGACTTAATCTAATCTAACAACCCGACCTAACCTAGCTTAACTTAACCTAACCTAATTTAATCTAAATTAACTTATCCTAAGCTGACTTAACTCAACTTAACCTGGCTTAATCCAACTTAACTTACCGACCATCATTTATAATTTGATATAACCGACGTTAATAGTAGACTAACAAAGCGTTAGCAGTAGGACAACAGGGTGTTAATGGTAGCCTAACAGGGCGTTAATGGTAGCCTAACCGGGCATTCAGTTATACCTAATAGGGGATTAAACAGTAATTTAACTGAAAACTATATATCAACCTTAAGTTGATTAAACTGTAAATTCTAACCGGGCATGAAACAGTAACCTCACCATGGGCATTAAATAGTGACGTAACTGCGGCAATTAATAGTAGGTTATTTCCCATTTAATAATATAGTCCATTCTCATCCCAGAATGAGTGTGAATGACTTAATTCCAGTAGATTTGATTTACTTCCAGTGTGTCTGATTCAACTTACTTTAGGTTTGGACCTTATTCTGGTACGAGGTTTGGGTTTAATCCTATTCCAGTAGATTTAATTCCATTTAGTTTTATTCAATTCGATCTTATTTCTTATTATCTACTTGAGCGTTCTCACACGTACAGAGTGATCACAAAGTCCCTTTGCAGTGAAATTACAGCATATCTGTATGTTGCCCTTATTTTCCGTGCAAAGGAACTTTGTGGCCACCCTATAGGTCGGAGTAATCCTAATCCCCGCTCCTGTTACCCATGAAGAACCAAATCATGCGTCCTTTTGTAGTGCAAGATACCATTTTGTCTCGTCAGTAAACGCAGAAGGAAGATGAACGAACGGTAATTAAAATTTGAAGTTAAAATTGGTAATCATTGGTTTAATTAAGAAATATTTTTCTTATTTATTTGCGTTCTCTCTTATTCAGTCCAAGCAAACGAATGATACACGCTTTCCACGACACGATATACTATATATATGTTACAGAGAATGTGTAACTAGGGATTTCACGAAATCCCTAAAATGTTCAGGGATTTCATGTAAAGTTAAGTCGTGATATTTCGTTAAACCTACGTGAAAATGATTGAATACCCGGTTAGGTCAACTGTACGCCACTGACGATTAGTTAGGTTAAGTCGTGAAATTTTCGTTAAAACTAACGAAAATATCACAACTTAGCCTTACATGAAATCCCTGAACATTTTAGGAATTTCATTAAATCCCTAGTTACACAGATTCCCTGTAACATACATACGAGTATATAAGCTGTGTATTCTGAGGACGGAGAATTTCCGCTTGTGCACAGTTTACTCTTCTTTCACTCTATCTATCTACCTAGCTATCTATCTCTCAATTTATTTCTTACCCTCACTTACCCACTGACTCACTCACTCACTCACTCACTCGCTCTCTCCCATGCAAAGAAAAGTTAAACTGATATTCCCTCCTATTAATCTTTATGACGCTTTTTCTATTGAGGCAATCAAATGAAACTTAACCATTTCACGCAGTTATCGTAACATGCATGTTGGATTACATGTGGCGACCTTTCTCTCTCTCTCTCTCGCTCTCTCTCTCTCTCTCTCTCTCTCTCTCTTTCTCCCCTCCACTCCGTAATTGTCCTATCAAAAAAATTATTATATTAACAGATGCACAAGTTTTTAGCATTTCTTTCTTTGTTTGACAACCATATAAACCTCACAGTCCTATTAATTATATATATATATATATGGTCGATAACAAACTTTAATAACTCAATAATTTCTCATTAAATTAGCGTCAAATTTAAACTGAGAAATTCAGGCATCTACTTTTAATTACATTAATAACATTAAGAATTTAACATACAGGGTGGCTAAGGCAAGCGTCTTAGTTTAGACCTGGGATGCTAAACGGTGACGTTCATCAATACCAAAATAAATTAATATTTTTACAATTAATTTGCTGTCATAAAGTGGGTGACATTAGAATAGGGATGAAATATCATAATATCGACACAATTTTTAATACCGGTATTTGAACAATTATTTTACTGATACCGGTGTTGATACTGGTTTTATGCAGAGAATAATTTATAATGATTTTTTTGGTGTCACCGTGCCAAGTGCCAACCCTCCCACAAGCCTGCAGGACCTGTAGTACTCACCACATTAACGACAGTAAAAACTGAAGTTACTTTTTAAATTCTGTCACCGACACCAAAGGGAAAATACCATTGATTGAAAAAAGTTTGAACAGCAGCTCCTAGGGAAAGGCAAGAAAAAGGAAGGACTATTTATAATGATTAAGTATATCAGATAACCAAAGGTAAAAGGGAAAAATAACAATTTAAAAAAAAAAGAAAGTTTATTAATAATTTTGCATATTTATTTCTTATTTTGGTTTTGGAAGTAAGTTTTGAGGAAACAAAGACTATCTAATGATTGTTCAGAGAGATTTGATCTTAGCTTGGTCAGAAATAAGCCAGAAGCAGAAAAAGCTCTTTCTGATTCTACACTAGTGGGTTTAATGGAAAGCAATGCCTCGTACAGCTTCTCTAAATTTTCACTTCTTTGTGAAGAAACTTCGAAACTCTTAAATTCATTAGTAGGATCAAAGTTAGTTGCATTGCTTCTCAATAGTACCTTTTCTAATTTCTCTATTTCTTTCATGTATTCACACATCAATGGATCATCTACTTCATTCTTGTCTTCAGTAACATTCTCTGAGTAGTTAGATGCTCGTAAGTCTTGGTCTTCGCTTTCTTCCTCGAAACCAACTAAATTTTCATCATTTTTAGGAAAAAGCCTTTTAAAAATCCTTTCTGCAGTTCTTTTGAGCACTAGTTTAGATGGAATAGAAAATAGTTCCTCTTCTTGAACTTTTAAAACTTCAGGGTTGTGAATATATTTAATTAAACCCACAATATCTCTTTGTCTCCTTGAAGAATAGAAACTAATGAGACAGTCTTTGAGCTCCAATGCTGCTGGAGTGTTCTTCTCTACAAGTTTCTTTATAATAAATTTGATGGAGATTTCAGCCGTCAAGAGAGATGCATCTTTTGAACATAGTCTTTTAAGAATTATTTCAAGGCGAGAGTTCCCAATGATAGTTTCCCTTTTCAGAAAAACGGACACAAAACGTCAATAACATAATATTATAACAAATGATAAATTGTGACATACACTAATGACGCCCCTCAAAGATATACTGCATGTGTAAGTTCTACTCACATTGGCCACAAAATCCTACAAAAAACAAATCTTTGTTAACTTGACATTTGCTGATTGCTCCCACAATCAAGACAATAGGCAGTTCTTCAATACCGGTATAAATACCGGTTTTTCAATACCGGCTTTCATCACTACATTAGAATCCTTTATTCTTCCATCGACCGCTTTAAGATGGCAGCCTGGTTTGATGGTTTGAAATCTCCAGTTTTTGTGTAAAGGAAGGGGCACGAGGAATTTTTCCATTTGATTCATCATGCAGTAGCCCATGCTAGTATTTTGCATTACGGTCTGGTCGAACCGTCACGCAGTAGTCGACCTCGGAATGTTCAAATGATAATATTGAGACTTTTTAGCGAGTTTACAAAAACTAACATCACAGTGGCTGGAGTCAGTTAAACTGGACATCAGTTTAACATCGATCTATCGAAATCTAAAGGAGTGCCATTTTCAGCATTATCGTTTGGGTGTCCTTCATAAGTTATCTGAGGAAAATCACGCTTAACGTCTTCAGTTTGCATAGACATGGTTGAAATGCTGGATGCGGATGACGATCTAGTGAATCAAATCATCTTCACATCCGAAAGTCACTTTCATCTGGACAGTTACTACTTCACTCGGCACAACTGCTACTATACTGTGCGACTAAACCTTCAGATTTCTTAGGAGAAAAACTCGCTGAAGATCACAGTGTGGACCGCCGGACCGGTATCTGAGCAGGCGAGATCGTAGGTCCCTCCTTTTTCAAAGACGATTAAAGGCAGGTTAGGTACTGTCAATGGAGATGGCCACTTCAACATAATGCGGGAATTTTACCTCCATAGCCGTAGCAAATCGACGAATTTGTTTTCGGGGAACTAATGGAAGACGGTGCACCGCCCAATCACACCTCGCGCGCGCGTCAGTAGCTCTGACAACATTTTCCCAATCGAGCGCTTGGGCGCGGCTGTGATATCCTTCGGCTGTGACAACATTTCCCCAAACGAATACTCGGGCGCGGCTGTGATATCCTTCGGTCAAATCCCGGATTTGACATCTTCATGTAGGTATATGCGTAAAATAAAGTCTTTGCGACGTCTTTTAATGGTCTGGAACGAATGAAAAACAAAATTATTGATGAAATAAGCAACGTTCCTATCAAAATATGAGTGAATAGTCTCCTAATATTTAAGCAGCGTTTGCAAGTATGTATTACAAACGATGACAATCACACTAAATGATAATTTTATTGTATCCTGTATATATATATATATATATATATATATATATATATATATATATATATATATATATATATATATATAGTGTATATATATATATATATTCCTGATTTTCTCACTGTTTGAATTTCACGCTAATTTAATGAAAAATCACTGAGTCATTAAAGTTTTGTTTATAAGGAACTATGCTCATGAAACATCCTGTGCACACACACACACACACACACACACACACACACACACACATATATATATATATATATATATATATATATATATATATATATAATCTTGTTACTTTTTCTAACAAATGTTCAGAACTGGGTTTGGCTCAACCCCTCTGCAGCACCCCCTCAATTTTGGGTTTGATAAAGGAGCGAGTTGGGTAGCCTAGTGGTTAAAACGCTGGGTTGCTGGTGGGGTGTGGTTCGGATTCCACGTTAAATCGCAGGTCTAAGGTGGAGTGAAAAGCTTGACCTTCGTCAGAATGAACAATTCGCGCGGAAGCAAATCAAAGGTTTCTGTTTTACGACACGGTAAAAAACCATGCGTGTATATATACAGGGCTATTTAAAATGATTCATCCGATTTCAACTGAGAATACTTCCGTACCTATCAACTGTGCATCAACTAGGCATACACCACATGAAAGAGGAAATCTCTGAGTTTTACAAGATCACCGCGAGAGGGCTCCAAAGTCACGCCGTGGCCTAGCCTAGCAACAAACAGTCAGTGTGAAAATGGCGTCCGCACAGCAGAAGGCGTTTTGTGTGTTGCAGTTTTCGAGCTGTAAATCGGTAGTCACAGTGCAGCGTGAGTTTCGTCGACGTTACAGAACAGATCCACCGGGTGCTCTGAGCACCCGGTGGATCTGTTCTGTAACGTCGACGAAACTCACGCTGCACTGTGACTACCGATTTACAGCTCGAAAACTGCAACACACAAAACGCCTTCTGCTGTGCGGACGCCATTTTCACACTGACTGTTTGTTGCTAGGCTAGGCCACGGCGTGACTTTGGAGCCCTCTCGCGGTGATCTTGTAAAACTTGGAGATTTCCTCTTTCATGTGGTGTATGCCCAGTTGATGCACGTTTGATAGGTACGGAAGTATTCTCAGTTGAAATCGGATGAATCACTTTGAATAGTCCTGTATATATATATATATATAATATAATTTAGGGTGATTCAAAAAAATCAAAGTTTTTTTTTTCAATTGTTCAACCTGTATTTTTGTTCCCTATGACAAAAAAGTAGTGTATGCCAAATTTGGTGAATTTTAAATAAAATTTACTATGTGCTACCAGGCATCAAAGTTTCCCTTTTTTTTCAATTTGTTTGTTTTTACAACTTATGATTTTATGTTTAATTGTTTATATTTCAGAATTTTTAATTAATGGTTTATATACTAGCTTGCTTTTAATTGTTGTTTGGAACTCGTAATTTTGATACCAATGAATCGATTATGGAAGCTAGGCCTAACTCACCATCACCTAGTTGCTAAGTTGGGAGAAGTTCTACAAGAAAAGAAACTGAAGTATGGCTAATTGGGCAGCCCTCTGCAGTAATAAAAACATCCGTATTACCATCAGAGAAGGAAATGATGGCCCTCTTCATGCACTAAAGAAATATTAAAAAGCAAGGCATTAGAGAATCATACTGCTCTACTGCGGATGATGTGCTAGCAGTTTAGAAAAAAGCAGGAATACCAGCAAAACAAAGAATACATGTAGATAAAATTCAAGGAATACTGAAGGAATGGCAGCTGCTTAAGAAAAACAAAGCAAACAAATTGAAAAGATCACAAAATTTAAATAATACAGAAGAAAATGGAAAGATAAACTGGAAAACTTATTTGACATTGCTCATGAGAATGCTACGCAGCTTATAAAAATAGAAGATGATGATAAATTCTTGAAAATGCAACATGAGAAAGGACGTCATGGAAAAATGGGTACCATTGATAAGGCTGTTGCTAAAAAAGAGCAAAGAGCAGCAGAAAAGCAACAACGTTATGAAAAGAGGAAAGCAGAAGAAGAGATCAAAAGAAAGAAGAATGAAGAGGCTGTCATACTCACCAGTACATCATTAGAATCAGAGGAGAGTAAAAGTGATGAATCTGGTTTCTGTGCTGCACAACCTTCAACATGGAAAAGTAAGGTTGGCAAACGTAGAAAATTGTTTGATGATAAATTATTAGGAAGTCTTGATGTTGCAAAATTGAGTGACAGAAATGCGTCTCTAGTTTTAATGCCAACAATTCAAAGTCTAGGAAAAAATCCAGAAGAGTACAATGTTAGCTACTCTTATATTGGTAGAGAGAGGATAAAATATAAGAAGAAAATTGCAGAGAACCTGAAAGAAGAATTCAAGCCAGAGGTGCCCCTAACAATTCACTGGGATGGAAAATTAATTGAAGATATTACAGGAATGCATATTGTTGACCGTCTGCCCGTATTGGTTTCAGGAGAAGGCGTTGATCAACTTCTTGGTGTGCCTAAACTGGATTCAGGTACTGGTCTCCTGACAGCAAATGCTGTGTATCAGACATCTCTTGAATGGGGCATCTGCGAACAAATAAAATGCATGTGTTTCGATACAGTGACAGCCAATACTGGTCCTAGAAATGGTGCAGCTATTCTTCTAGAACAAAAATTCGACAACGATTTATTGTGGCTGGCATGTCGACACCACATATTTGAAATTATGCTGGAAGCTGTTGTTTCAAAGTCTTTATCACCATCTTCTGGCCCAGATATAGTACTTTTTAAGAAGTTCAGAGAAAAATGGTCAAGCATTAATAATGAGGACTACGAAACAGCATTATCAGATCCAGATATCTATGAAAATATTCATGACATCAAAGATAACATAATTACATTTGCAGCAAATCAACTAGATACATTCCAACCAAGAGACTATTACCTAGAACTATTGCAGTTAACAATTATTTTTTGGGGAGGTGAACCAAAAGGTGGAATCAAATTTAAACATCCAGCGGGACTTCATCGGGCTAGATGGATGGCCAAAATTATATATTCATTAAAAATGTTTATGTTCAAATCTCAGTTCAAAATTTCAGTAAAAGACAAAAAAGGACTAAAAGACATCTGTCTATTTGCTACTAGGTTATATGTAAAGGCATGGTTTACAGCTCCTGTGCCATCTTGCGCTCCTCGCCTTGATCTGGAATTATTACAGAATCTTGTAGTCTACAAACAAATAAATGACACAATTGCATCTGTTGCTATTAAAAAACTGTTAGGTCACCTCTGGTACCTTTCAGAAGAACTGGTAGCCTTGGCCTTTTATGATGATGAAGTGCCTACTGAAACAAAAAACAAAATGGTAAAGGCCTTGCAAAATACAACAGAAACTCTTCCTGCAAAACGGGCTTTTCCAGATCCTGCACTTATTCCAACGAAGAAATTAGAAGATTTTGTCAAATTAAATACTCAAAGATTCTTTACAATAACAGAATTTAGTTCAAAAATTTTATTCAAAGATTCTAAAGAATAGCATAATGATGAAGAGTATAACTCCGCTAAGAAATCTATCAAACAGTGGAAAGTCGTGAATGATATAGCGGAAAGAGGAGTAAAATTAATGGATGAATATAATAAATTACTAACACATGACGAAGATCAAAAACAATTCTTGCTACAAGTAGTGAAAAACTACAGGGCTGTTTACCCTGATAGAAAAAAAGAAACATTGATGAAGTAAGGACAGCTAATGTCTCAAATATCATGCTAGTTTAATTATGCATGCTTGTGATTATGGTAGGACCTACGGGGTAGCTTTCCACATTAAAAAAAAGCAATGCACCTTGTACTGTACCTCCTGGGTGGTGTGGAAAACGGTACAACAATATTGGAAAAATTTGACAATTTGAGTCGTTCTGTCAATTTTTAATTGCTGGTAGCAACCCCTAAAAATTAAAAATTTGCTAAAATATTTTAGGATAGTTGTTTTTATGCTGAAATGAACCATTTAAAGGTTGAACTCATTAAAATAAAAATAAATTTTTTTTACCCCCACATTTGAATCACCCTAAATTTATATATATATATATATATATATATATATATATATATCGACGTTGCCAAATCTGACCTAACCAACTACTATAACTTAACCTGAAGTAATCTAGTTACGTTAAGTACATCTGGCATAGTTTTATTTTATATATATATATATATATATATATATATATATATATATATATATATAACTGCAAACACGCAGTATAATTAACGTAAAGAACGACGCTTTGTATAGGAGAATTATCCGCGCAAGATGAGAGCGAAAGAACGAAACAAATGAAAAAATGAGGTACCCACCCGGGAATCGAACCCGGGATCTTCCGATTGCCGGTCAGATATGATAACCACTACACCACAGGCAGGCCTCACCCAAACAAATGTCGTAATTCCTCTAAATACGCGCAGAAACCAATGCCCCAAAGGGGCACCTTCCGCATGCCGTAACATTATATACATTATAACTGCAAACACGCAGTATAATTAACGTAACGAACGACGCTTTGTATAGGAGAATTATCCGCGCAAGATGAGAGCGAAAGAACGAAACAAATGAAAAAATGAGGTACCCACCCGGGAATCGAACCCGGGATCTTCCGATTGCCGGTCAGATATGATAACCACTACACCACAGGCCTCACCCAAACAAATGTCGTAATTCCTCTACATACGCGCAGAAACCAATGCCCCAAAGGGGCGTGTTTGCAGTTATAATGTATATAATGTTACGGCATGCAGAAGGTGCCCCTTTGGGGCATTGGTTTCTGCGCGTATGTAGAGGAATTACGACATTTGTTTGGGTGAGGCCTGTGGTGTAGTGGTTATCATATCTGACCGGCAATCGGAAGATCCCGGGTTCGATTCCCGGGTGGGTACCTCATTTTTTCATTTGTTTCGTTCTTTCGCTCTCATCTTGCGCGGATAATTCTCCTATACAAAGCGTCGTTCTTTACGTTGATATATATATATATATATATATATATTATATATATATACGAGTATATACAGAAACAAATTAGTTGTTATTAGTTCAATGAAAAAATATCTCCTACAAAAAAGTATGAGATAACTGATTAACTGACGCAAAAATAATATAAGATAAAAAAAATATATATATATATATATATATATATATATATATATTCGACAGTAATTGGTCTTTGGGAAGTCAAACTAAATTTGTGAAGTGTATTTTAGTATGATATATTGAATTAATAAATTGTTATTAGAAAATGATATAGTGTAATTTTTTATATAATGAGTTTTGGCTTAATTAATGTGTATCGCTTTTAACATCGAGCATATGTGTGTAATTTGGTTGGCTCCTTTTTTTTTTGTGTTTTTTAACTTTTTTTTACTTTTTAAAGAGGAGATGTGTGTGTGTGTGTGTGGCAACTATATGTAACAATCGTAAAAGATGTTGTTATGTCAATCTTCATGTGATTAAAATGTCTTAAGTATATATATATATATATATATATATATATAGTAGTAGTAATTCTTTGCGGTTGGTCTAAAAGTTATGTAATTTGAAAATAGTAGTGGTAGTGCAGTAGTAGTAGTAGTTGTAGTAGTAGTAGTAGTAGTAGTGTAGTGTAGTACAGTCGAGATAATAAATGAATTTATATTAAGGAAAAGAACATGTACTGCGGTATGTCCTTTTGAATTATAATTGCAAGTAATATAATAATATATATATATATATATATATATATATATATATATATATATATATATATATACACACACACACACACACACATATATAATTCAATAGGAAAAGCGTTAGAGTTAAATTAACGAGTGAAAATGATAATTATAGGGCCCACTATAAAATGTAGTGTGAATAAAGTGCCAGTAAAGCTTATTATTATTATTATTATTATTATTATTATTATTATTATTTTTATTATTATCAAAGAAACTTTTGCAATTAGCTGTGAGCACAATCGATAATGTTGACAGACTTTCTTACCCAGATCACCTTTTTTAAAAAGAGAAAAGTATGAAATTTAATTTACATAATGTATATTAAAGACGCTTAACACCTTTTCCATGACCTTCATCAGGAGCAAGACGCACCTCTTCTGTATTTTTTAATTTAATAGGGCGGAAATTGTATATTTTATTTCAAATTATGATTGAAACAGTTTGTAAAACGATGGGCTATCTCGTGGTCACGTCGTAACACCGCTTCCTGTTAGATCAGAGTTCAGCAATTGGGTGGAAGACCATCCTCTGCGTTCGGATAACGTAGCGATTCATGGTTCGGATCCCACGGAAATTTGCGGGTCGTTTCCGTTACGTGACCTTTGGAAAATGTTAAATAACATTACTCATTATTATTATTATTGCAAAACGGCGATCGCATATACCGGGTGTCCCAAAAAGTCCCAATCCACTTCTTGTAAGGGGAGAACAAGAAATACGTCGGGACTTTTGGAACACCCTATATATATATATATATATAACGAGAAAGGAGAACGTTTTGGATTTAATGTGGACAAATAACAACGAGATAATAATAAATAAAAAAGTAACGCGCACAAAGTTCTCCGACCATAACCTCATCGATATACAATTGAAGTTAGCACCCAGAGGTCCGAAAACGCATCCCAGAGAGGCAGATGGAATATTTGAAGGCTTAAACATAAATTCAAAGAAAGTAAATTGGGAAAACGTAAATAAAGATTTAAAGGAGCTAAATTGGGAATTGCTACTACACGAGAAGACTCCACAAGAAATACTATGTATAATAGAGACGGAAACCAAACCTATAATACTGAAACATATTCCAGAGAGACAGGAAAGAAAACGTAGCAAGCTCGAGAGGAAAATCAGGACTCTATTCAGGCAACGAAGACAAACCGTAAAACATCTCCACAGATGCAGAACTGATGCAAAGAGACTCAAACTAGAGAGGAAACTTGGCGAAATAGAAATGGACCTAAAGCAAACATTCATACATAAGACAAACAAGGAGGAAAACAAGGTAGCAGAAAACATAAAAAATAACCCAAAATACTTCTACACTTTTGCGAAAAGGAAAATGCAGTGTAAAGAGAGTATTGGACCGTTGATAGACGGGGAGGCCGAATACACAAATGACCCGAAAGAAATAAGTGAACTGCTTAGGGAACAATTTAAATCTGTGTTTAGCACCCCTAAGTCCGAGATGGAAGTGGAAAACCCAGACGAGTTTTTCGACATTGAAACAGATCAACCAAGAACAAATCCCGGCACAAACCTATTAATGGACTTCGAGTTCACGGAAGGAGATGTAATTACGGCCTTATCACAATGCGAGACAATTCAGCGCCAGGGCCAGACACATGGAGTGCCACATTTCTGAAGAAATGCAAAGAGAGTATTGCAAAACCGCTATACTTACTATGGAAGAAATTACTCGACACAGGACGAATTCCACTCCCCTTAAAGAACGCTAATATTGCCCCCCTATTTAAAGGTGGTAACAGAGCAATGCCCAAAAATTATCGGCTAGTGGCTCTCACATCACACCTTATAAAGTGTTTTGAACACATAATTAGAGCCAAAATTACCTACCACCTACAAGAAAAAGACTTATACAACCCAAATCAACATGGCTTCAGGGCGGGTAGATCATGCCTGTCACAGTTACTAGACCACCAGGAGAAAATATTATGAACATTGTGTCGAGGACAAAACATTGATGTAATATATACTGATTTTGCTAAAGCCTTCGATAAATGTGACCATGGAATCATAGCACACAAACTTAAGGATACAGGAATTACTGGAAACCTAGGAAGGTGGATATTTAATTTCTTGACGCAAAGAACGCAAAGAGTGGTGGTAAACGGAGTTAAATCGGAAGTCTCGGAAGTCGTGAGCTCTGTCCCACAAGGGACAGTATTAGCTCCCTTGCTGTTCATAATAATGATTGCAGATATTGATGCAGATATTAAGGACAGTATTGTATCATGCTTCGCAGATGACACGAAGATATGTAAGGAAATATTGAACGAAGATGACATAAGAAAACTACAAAACGACATTGAAACATTATTCCAGTGGGCAGAAGACAACAATATGAAGTTCAACGAAGAAAAATTCCAACTTCTAAGATATGGTAATAATAAAGAGCTACAGAAAAAAGGGTACAAAACTCCGCAAGCCAAACAGATAACACCAAATCCACAAGTCAGGGATCTTGGAGTAATAATGTCGTCGGATGCAGAATTCAGAGAGCACTATAAAATCAAAATCACAACGGCTAGAAAAATAATGGGAATCATCTGGAGGAGCTTCCGCAGCAGAAAAGCAAACATCATGCTCAAATTATGGAAGAGTCTAGTCCTACCAATAATTGAGTATTGCTCAGTACTCACAAGCCCACACAGAAAAAGAGACATTGCGAGCATTGAAGCTATACAAAGGACTTTTACGTCTAAGATAGAGGAAACGGAAGGTGAAGACTACTGGTCTCGACTACAATCCCTGGAACTCTACTCTCTTGAAAGAAGGCGAGAGCGGTACACAATAATATACATATGGAACATACTTGAGGGCTCTGTCCCTAACCTCAGAAATGAAATAGAAACAAACTTGAATGAGAGAAGAAGCAGATTTTGTACGGTCCCAGCTGCGGTGGAACAAGGAGCCATGAAAACGAGGATGGAAAATACCCTCAGAATACGGGGCCCAAAGCTTTTCAATGTCCTTCCAAAAGAAGTGAGGAATCTCCAGCACACCAACCTGAATAACTTCAAGAACCAGCTGGACAGATTCTTGTGCAAAGTCCCTGACCAGCCATGCGTGGCTGGCTACGAGGGCAGGAGGCGATCAGAGAGCAATTCCCTCCTTCACCAAGTCCCGCAAATGAGGCGGGATGCTGCAGAGGGGTTGACCGCAGGTCGATCCTGAACCGTCGTTCAAACTCAACAAAAGTAAGTAACAAAAGTAAAAAGTATATGTATATATATATATATATCCTTTGCAATCCATTTACGATCACTTTGTTTCAACCAAATTGAAGTTAAAAAGCAATGAAAAACAAAAATGATAAATATTTTTCAAAAAAGTAACACCGTTATGACCAAAGCCAAAAAAAACAAAAAAAAACACCATCTATAAATCAACGCAATAATAATAAATGCAATACGATATTGAAAAGAAAAAAGATACACCGTAACAAAAAAAAAAAAAAAAAAGTTTAATGAATCCAAATTTATCTCCCTCTGAGCCTAAGCGCTAATCCTAAACCAATGGCGAAATAAAATAAAAGAAAAAGGGCCAAAATTGTTTATAATAACCAGTGTAAGTTGCCCGTATCGAATGCTTAATTGAAAATCAAAGTGAACGAAACAGCTTTTGCCTTTTTTCTATTTTATTTCCTTTTGACTTCGTTGCAAAACAGACTTTTCAAACTCGTGACCTCACCGCAATCAGATCTCGCTAATTAGTAATGCTAAATCTATTAAAACTAGACTAGTCAACGGTGAGTTGATGGATTTTTTTATTTGTACACAAGTGTAATATGTATAATACACACACACACACACACACACACACACACACGCAATATTATATACATAATCTAATGGTCGGTATACTAAGTGTAAACAACAGAGGTATTATGTTGATATAATGGGGGTACATAATATGACCTTCAATACAGATAGTGACATGTATGTACATTTATAAAATGATGTTACTATAACCTAGAAACCAGAAAAAAAGAAAAAACGTTGGTTTCATAAACGCATTTGATAATAAAACTGAAATGAACAGAGAATTCTGTTGATGAAACATCCTGATTGATGTTGGCTTGTCGATTTTTATTCATTAAATGCTTCAGATTCCCTCATCATTTCAATTCAAACTTAATTTAGACTCGATGACAGACTAAATCAATGATCTGAAACGTTAATTACGTTATTATATTTAAAAAAAAAAAAAACCACGTAACTAACCAATATATTGATTGGAAAATGATGAGAAGAAGCGTTGTATATCAAATAACCTTTTTACCAACCGCATATCATAAAAAAAAGATATCCAATTAACATAATTTAAAATAAGAGTAATTAATAAGTGTCTAAAATACAGTAAAATCCCGTTAAAATTACAGAACCCTTTCTATTACAAGTTTTAAAATAAATATTACATACCTTCACTAGCTAACTAATATATTTACATTCTTAAACTTGCAATGAACTTACGAGAAAATATCAATAGTCTTCAAAGTGAATTGAGAATGCAGAAAATTAAATGGGTTTTTTGCCTTTTCAAATTCTTTTTACATTTTGATAAGGGCGATTCTTCACGCAGAAATTGGCCAATCAACCTTTCTGCAGCGCATTCAAAGCGAAATTTTACTCCGTATTGTTATGTTAATAGACGCTCCCTGTCATCATCTTTGGCTTTATAATAAATTTGCAAATATTCAATCTACTCAAAGTATATGCTGAGGAGACTGTTCGGTCTATATATATATATATATATATATATATATATATATACACACACACACCTTGGTTAACCTAGGTTTTTGCTACCGTCCGAATTGTTCATTCTGATGAAGATCAAGCTTCTCACTCCACCTTAGACCTACAGTTTAATGTGGAATCTCAACCACGCTCCAACACCAGGCGTGGTCTTAACCACTAGGCTACCCAGGGTACCCATTTATCTATAACCAATTTTTTTTATTGTGTGGAAAAGATGAACAGCTGGGTTTTGCTGCGCGCCGCCTCCCGTCACCGAGTCTGGATTCTGGGGCCGATGGATTCGTATTCAGCGACGCTAACCACTACACATTACACAACCGATGCACATAAATACATATATATATAGGCTATATATATATATATATATATATATAATATATATGTTCTGATTCGTCGAGGACTTTGGTGTAGTGGTTATCATATCTGACAAGCATTCGGATGATCCTGGGTTCGATTCCCGGGAGGTGCCTCATTTTTCATTGCTCGGTTTCTCTCCTCTTCTTGTGCGGACACTATTTTAAACAAGCGTCGTTCTGTACATTAATTATACTGTGTGTCGTTTGCAGTTAAAATGTGTGTGTATATATATATATATATATATATATATATATTGTCTCCTGCCTATAAAGCTTATTAGTATCATTATTATTATCATACATGCACACACACACACACACACACATATATATATATATATATATATATATATATATGTGTGTGTGTGTGTGCATTTTTATTAGTTATTTAAATGGCTGATCAAATAATTGAATGTTTTCCTCACAGTTCGTAATTATATGGCATGCAGGCAACCCCCATTATAAGGAAAAGATTAACAAAATTCTTATGATAATTAGGAGAGGCTATAAAAGTAACCCGATACTTTTCTAAAAATTAGAATTATGCAAATGTGTATAACTCATTTTCTATAGCACATAATTAGCTGTGTAATGCGCTTTATCGCTTCAATTTGGGCGTTAGCTTTTGCATTAACGACACAAGATTCCTTTTTTATGTGAAATAATGGGAAAAGGTTAGGTTAGGTCTATCGAGGTAATCTGTTTATTAGGGGGTGTTAATTAATTTTTATTTGCGAATAAATAATAAAATTTGTCGCTGTTTTATTGGAAAAATTTTAATTCTAAGTTTCTCTCGGGGTCAAAGTAGTATTTTTTCAACCTTTTTCCGTACCCGCCTTTGGTGGGGAGGGAGCAATTAATAGGGGAGAGAGCATTATGCTTTTTTAATCTAGTTTTCTACTACTGCTAAAATAGTTAAAAAATAAACCAGTTTAATAAAAGAAACCGTCCCTAATGGACCGGAAGGTCTTTGAGGATTCCTCTCGTCCTTGTAACTCCTTGTAACTCTCTCTCTCTCTCTCACTCACAGTAATGCGAAGGGAGAACAGATAATAAGGAACTAAATAAATACAACGAAAATTAACAAATGTTATAAAAAATCGACATAGCAATTAAAATAGAAGCTATATATGAAGTAATTAACATTCAGGAACAAAGTTAAATCTCATTGATAACAAAATTTAAGATAAGACTTACCATAAAACCCTGTTTAATAAGTGGAATTAACAACTAAAGTATTTATACAATAATTAAAAACCAATTATTATCATTATCATTAAAGTAATTAATTAGTTAAATGCATTCATAATTGAATATAATTTGATAATTACACTTCTTCAACATAAAATAAAAGAAATTGTGAATTAAACATTTGACATAAATTATATAAATAAATTATTTATATATCTATTTATTTATTAGTATAAATTATAAATACGTATAATATACATAATACTTCTATATTATGCGTATCCATAATATTTCTATATTATGTGTATCCATAATATTTCTATGTTATGTGTATCCATAATATTTCTATGTCACGTGTATCTATAATATTTCTGTCACGTGTATCCATAATATTTCTGTTATGTGTATCCATAATATTTCTATGTTATGTGTATCCATAATATTTCCATGTTATGTGTATCCATAATATTTCTATGTTATGTGTATCCATAATATTTCCATGTTATGTGTATCCATAATATTTCTATATATGTGTATCCATAATATTTCTATGTCATGTGTATCCATAATATTTCTATGTTATGTGTATCCATAATATTTCTATGTCATGTGTATCCATAATATTTCTATGTCACGTGTATCTATAATATTTCTGTCACGTGTATCCATAATATTTCTGTTACGCGTATCTATAATATTTCTATGTTATGTGTATCCATAATATTTCTATGTCACGTGTACCTATAATATTTCTGTCACGTGTATCCATAATATTTCTGTTACGCGTATCTATAATATTTCTATGTTATGTGTATCCATAATATTTCTATGTCACGTGTACCTATAATATTTCTGTCACGTGTATCCATAATATTTCTATGTCATGTGTATCCATAATATTTCTATGTTATGTGTATCCATAATATTTCTATGTTATGTGTATCCATAATATTTCTATGTCATGTGTATCCACAATATTTCTATATTATTTGTATTGATAATATTTCATTATTACGCGTATCCATAATATTTCTATATTATGAACACATACATAATATAGAAATATTTTAGTTAAAACTTAATAAAAAATAAATAAAATAATTAATAAATAAACTAACAAATGAAATAATTAATCAACCAAAAACTTTTACTTTAAAAAAAAAAAAAAATAATAAAATAAATAAATAAATCCACACGAAAAAAAAAAAAAAAGATTCAAGATTCAAACACACTAAAAAATAAACAAAAAATATTATTTAAACAAATAATAATATTAAAAGAAGAATTCAAAATAAATAAAAGAAGAGATAATAAATTATAGACAATTTTACTTTAATTTATTCAATTTTAATTCGAAATTAGAGAGACGGTGAGCTAAGTAGAAGTTTGTATCGTATATATTTTAAAAATCCTTGTTATTAAGGCTAAAAACCGCCAATCGATAAATAAAAAACGGTTTTTACTTAGCAAATATTACAAATACATTAGAACGTTTTAAATATTAGGAACGCTTTGAAATTTTAGGGTACCCCAAAATGAGATCAATAAATTTAGTATATTATTGATCCATTAGAGAGTCAAGATGCCCATTTCGTTGACTGACTGCTTTCCTCTCTCACTATTTTCTAAGGTCATGCCCCGTTATTTACGATAGTCTTTTCATCTTATGTAATAATTGGTTTTTATATGGTCCAAAGCTACCAAACTTGTACTACTAATTTGTGCCTTAAGGGAAAATAGAAAAAAATTGTTGATATATATATATATATATATATATATATATATATTATCTGAAAAACAAATATTTATTTTCTAATATCTATATTTGTAAGCACACATAAAAATAAAAATATATTTATTTTTTATCATCCGCAGCGGTTTTCGTGCATTCGTGGTAAGAGTATTAGCTAAGCATCTTAAAGTATTTAAAAGTCGAAAGAGAGAGAGAGAGAGAGAGAGAGAGAGAGAGAGAGAGAGAGAGAGAGAGAGTGTATAAAATTTAGAAAGAATACATTGTTTGTATTTATATAATGAGGTACACAAGGAAAACAACGTATCATTTAATATCATCTATAGGCATCTTAAAACTAATATAATACATAAAATTTGGAGAATATTACAGTGTACATTTAAAATTCCATAATTCCAGTAATAGTGATGTAATAATATATTATTAATTTCACGAAGATCAGGGCATCGGCCTGTTGACATTGAGAGAGAGAAAAGTTTATTAGTAAATATTTAGGGTATCGTATATAAACGTACGATAGGATCTAATATAATCTTCCTTGGGTATCGTATATAACGTACGATAGAGTCTTAATATAATTTTCCTTGGAATATGATTTTAGGATATTTGGGTATTTGGGTATTGTCAGCAAAAGAACAATAATTTATAGAAATAGAATTACCGTTTATGCAAATTAAGTGTATAAAAATTAAGTTAATACACTCCATCGTGAATAACTGCTTCTGGCGCTGCCACTGGCAAAGCGGCTGGCCCGGCATATACGTAGATTCACTGTACAAGCTCTTTGCCTCTTTGAACTCGCTAAGGAGCGATGTGGTAGTATGTGGCTAAACAATCTTCTAACGTCTGGTTGAGTTTATAAAAAGTACGATTTTTCTCGAGAGGTATAAATCATACACTTGGTGTCCTATTTCTTAATAACGTGCTATTTTGCAGCTACAGCAAGTGGACCCCCATTGATTCTCCTTGCGGCCGCGCATATATATATATATATATATATAATATATATATATATATATATATATATATATATATATATATATATATATTAGGTCATCCCATAAGTAATGCGTCATTTAAAAAAAAAAAAAAATTCCCATTTTTATCATTATTTTACGGATAGAAATCAAACAACTCTTTGAAGTTATTTATATTTAAATAAATATTTATTTAAATATAAATAACTTCAAAGAGTTGTTTGATTTCTATCCGTAAAATAATGATAAAAATGGAAAAAAAAAATTAAAAAATGCCGCATTACTTATGGGATGACCTAATATATATATATATAAAACCCTGCAGGAATAAAATGAGCGCAAAAACGTTTTGGAATACTTTAGCCATCCTTAAAAACCAACGTCTTTCGTCGTTCAATCAAAGTAAACGCGTTCTTTTTATGCAGGAAGAAGGAGGACAAAGGCGAATGCCAGCAAAACCCCATTCCCCCTCCATAGAAGAAGAAAAAGCAAAAATCAAGGTCCACGCTTTTCAATATGCTTGTACACCCTGCGTTCGAAAGACTGGAGGTCATAGACAGGGGGAAAGACGGAGCGAGGAAGAGTGTTCCAGAGTTGACCGGTTGGGTAGACGAAAGATTGAAAATACCGATCAACCCTTGCGTTAGAAAGCTGAAAAAAAAGGAATGAGAATGTCGAAAGCCTGTACCGCGTGCTCTTCTCAAAGGAGGATGTATGTAGTTAGAGAGTTCAGAAGAGCAGTGTCCGTTATAATAGCGATAGTAAAGAGAGAGTGAGGCAACATTGCGGCAAGAGATGGGGACTGAAGACAGTCAGTAAGAGGCGGAGGATTGATGAGACGAAAAGCCTTTGATTCCACTCGGTCAAGGAGAGCTGTGTTGGTTAAGCCACCCAACACATGAGAAGCATACTCCATACAGGGGCGGACAAGATCCCTGTACATAGATAGCAACTGAGTGGGGGTGAAGAAGCTGAGGAGTCGGTACAGCACGCCTAACCTCTTAGAAGCTGTTTTACAAAGAGAGTATGTGAACTTTCCAGGAAAGATCACGAGAAAAAGAAGCACCAAGAATGTTAAGAGAAGAAAAAGGAGTGAGTTGAGTGTTGTTGAAGGTAAGGGGATAGTTGTGGGGAAGTTTGTTACAAGTAGACAGAAATTAACTGGAAATTAAAGATTTGTGCCAGACTCAGTATCAGTATCAAACGATAGTTGGAGGGTTGAGAGCGGTCACCCTTCTTTGGGACAGGCTGAATGAAAGCGAACTTCCAGCAGGAAGGAAAAGTACCAGATGAAGGACAAAAGTGTTTGCCTAGCCAGGGTGTCAGCACAGAAGCACAGCTCTTGAGAACAACAAAAGGGACACCATCAAGACCGTACGCCTTCCTGGAGTTGAGCCCAGAAAAGGCAGATAAAGCATCTTTGGAAGAGATTCTAATTTCATACATAATAAAGTCAGAGGGAGAGGATATGGAGGAACAGCACCGGAACCGTCAAGGGTTGAGTTGGAGGCGAAAGTTT
>JAJOZX010004286.1:120000-130000 GCA_023014485.1 Bathynomus jamesi
TTTTACAGTGTTTATATATTAATATACAACAACCTACTGGCAGATAATTACGACTTAACACTACACAAAATATAATATGAATTTTCGAGTCTTACCTGAATGGGATTCGAACCTCAGTCTTTGAAATTGACAACTGAGGGTGAAAATTTTGTATACTTTTTCATAATATTTTTCGATTTACGTTAATCGGAGTTTATTACAGAAATGTAAATAAATACCAGAAGAGATTACTAAGAAATAATAGGGAAATATTGCGAATTGTTAATATCTTTTGGAAATTAAATATTTGCCGAATATTGAACAAATAATTTTCAAATATTTAACTTGAGCATAAAAAAAACAAGAGTTCAGGATAAAATGCGATATCTCACGAATATAAAAAATATATATCAAAGCTATTTCCGTGAAATGTTTAAGAATGTATGCGCAGAACCTGACTTGGAAAGTTCTAGGAAGAAACCTTCCGATCCGAAGCCGCTGCTAGGCCCGACGCACCTGGCTTTTAACTGACTGAAGCAGGTTCAAGTTTTACATTGACAGTAAATTAAAAATATTAAAAAAAAAGTTGGTGCCGTGACATTCCTAACCATATTTTAGTGTGTCATCGTGTGAAAAGATTAAAAACCAATGGGGACGTCCAAGCGCCGCGCTGTTAATATACAGGTCCTGTGTTTGAATCTCGGCTGGGACTTCAGATTTCAGTAACTGAGGTGTTTCTATGGGTTTTTCTTCCTTGGTGGTGTAGTGGTGTTTGGATCTCAAGAAAAACTGCAGGTGGTCTCCTTCGTCATATGACCTTACACGCTACAAAAGAGGTTAAACAACTCCAAAACATTATACAGGGTGTTTCATAATATGTGGGACGCACTTTCAGGATGGATTCAGGACCTGAAAACAATGAAAAAGGTTTATATAAACATATGCCCGAAATCGCTTTATTTCCGAGTTACAGCCCGTTATGTGTTCCAGCAAGTATCCGCCTTACCTTTGAAGGAAGTGCTCAAAATGACCGTCTTGCGCTTGAATACATTCCTGAACACGCCTCGTCATAGACTGCCTGATGCGTTCAAACATTTCAGGTATTGCTCGGATTTTCTGGCATCCTGTTCTACACGTTGGCGAAGCATTTCAACATTGTAAATGGGTGTCACGTAAACGATGGATTTCAGATGACCCCACAGGTAAAAATCGAGTGGATTCAGGTCCGAGGAGCGAGCAGGCCACGCAATGGGTCCTCCACGGCCTATCCATTTTTCAGGGAAATGGTCATCCAAATAGTCTCTGGCTACTCGACTAAAATGAGGTGGAGCGCCGTCATGCATAAACCACATACGACGTCGGACACCAAGAGGAACTTCATCTAGTAAATTGCTTAAATCATTCCTTAAAATACTGGAATAGGATTCTCCTGTTAATCTTCCAGACAAAAAAAAAGACCGATTAAGTTGTCGGCCAGGAGCGGCTCGCAGGTAGGCACTGTGGAACTGCAGCACCCCCATGATCTTATGATCTTTATATTTAAATATTTAAAATAGCCTCTCTGATTGTTTTTTTTCAATGAACTTTGAGTTTTTAAATCAGATTATATCCTTTTTTCCTTAAACTATTTCAATGCCGAACGAATGAATCACGAAAGTAGCTTCAGCCTTCCCGTGGAACTGTGTACTTAACAGTTCCAGATTTTGTTCGAAACGCTTGAAACTTCGGTGGCGGACGTACGAAGAGCGAGTCAGAATCGAAGGTTTAAGAGGATCCAAAGCACTGTGGACAGAGCAGTGCCGACTTGTTTGTTTGACGTGGTAGTTGTGTTACTGTATCGTTTGCTAATTCGAAATTTAATTTCCGAATTGCATTTATCAATGATTCGTTATCATTTATTTTTTGTCGTGAGATTGAAGTTAATTATTTAATAATTGGATTATTTACAATATATAGCTTTCATTTCTTAGAATATTTTTTCGCTCAGAATAAAAACAGAAGAATGGAATTTGTTTATAAATAAAATTTTTGGCAAATTCGAAATTACCCGTTCGCAATTTCTGAGGCATCACCCCCATAACTGAAAGTTACGAGCCGCCACTGTTGTCGGCAATAAGTCCTGCCCATACATTGATACTAAATTGTTGTTGGTGCCTTGACTGGATGATGGCATGCGGATTCTCTTCGATTCAGTGATGAGTGTTGTGAAAAATTGATCACGCCATTTCTTGTGAAGGCAGCCTCATCAGAAAACAACACGGAGGATAGAAAAAGAGGATCGCGAGCACACTGTTGAAGGAACTAAGTGCAAAAAGCCTCTCGTAGTGGGAAATCAGCTTCAGTAAGGCCTTGTACTCTCTGAATGTGATATGGGTAAAGCTGTTGTTCCCGTAAAATTCCCCACACAGTTGTGTATCTTACACCCTCTGCTGCTGCTATCCTTCGGGTGCTGACACCAGGATGTTCCTCCGCGCGATTCAGGACCCGCTCCTTCAACTCAACAGTTCTGGCGGTAATTGGTCTATCACCATCTGAAACTCGCTTGTTGAATGATCCTGTTACTTGTATCACCAAGACGCTCGTCTATTCTCTGAAAGGTTTTCTTATCTGGCAGACGGCGATTCAGAAACCTTTCCGCATACAGACGTCTTGCTGCGACCGCATTACACTTGGCAAGTCCATACATGGGATGCATGTCTGCCATTTCTCTTTGAATAAGCCTCCATTCTCACTTCAAATGCACACTATCAGTGAATAGCACAAAAACTTTTAAGGTTTTTTTTTCACGAATTGCACTTTTCCATGGTAAGAAGTTACGAATACGAACAGTGAAACACTGCGATGCACCTCTGACTGACTGATGGCTCTACACTCAACGATACTGAAACATGTCATAGATTGTACGAAACATTACAATCGGCAAGGCCATACATGAAATAAGTCTCGTACACACTCACAAACATTGTCGGCAAGCAGTATTTGTAAACAGTTTGCGAAAGGAATTGCTGGAATACAAAACAGGCTGTAACTCAGAAACAGTGATTTCGGGTATATGTTTATATACACTTTTTAAATTGTTCTCAGGTCCTGAATCCATCCTGAAAGTGCGTCCTACATGTTATGAAACAACCTGTATATATAATATATAAAATAATAAGCAAACAATATGCAGGGTTGAATGAAACTGTCGATGCTGAGATTTGGGTCTACCTATTGGGTCTTGATACTACCTATATGGATGCCTCGTTTACGTTGATCCTGTATATACTTGGCAATGATGTTGCGAGCTGCTCATACCCTGAAAGAGTACATGTTCATGAACTTAGAGAACTCAGGAAGGAGGTACGCATTCGCAGTGCATCTTGCTCCTGATAAATCATTCACCTGAATTTTATAATACTCAGAGTGCCTTGGCTATACAAACAAACGGAACTCGAGTAGAAAATGTGATGTTTCTTCCAGTGATAATGAATGCCTCTTTAGTATATATACAATGACCTTCTGTACACTAAGCAATGCTGCTGCGAGCTACTCATATCATGCATAGGTTTGTTATAGAAGCATGAAAAGAACAAGACTCTGTGGAAACGATAAAACTTCTTATCTAAAGTTTATGTTACAAAAATTCGTGCTCTGAGTGTTGATTTGACCGCGGTTATTCCCAGAAAAGATACGATAGCTGAAATGGGCTCAGCAGTGTGAAATATAAGTTTAAGAGACACTTTTCTTTTAATTAAAATTATAAACACGTTTATATACTCACTAATTTCTGGCTTTTATGAGATATATATATATATATATATATATAATTTTATTATATATATGTAATAATTATACTGTATAAGTTATATTCATATACTGTACAAATTAAACATACTGACATTTATAGGCTATATACATATTTATACTCTACACTGTATACAAATAAGCTATTCATACTTACCCTGACACACTATGAAAGTCTTTTGTATATGTATATCTTTCAACGTAAACTCCATTTTAAACATATGGTTGACTTGTCTAGTTAAATATAGGTCTGCTTTAACTGTCCACGTAGATATAAAAACAAAACTAAATGTCACTTTGCTGGTTTATCTGCAGTAAAGATATGTAAAGGTGGTCATAAACAACTCATTTTAGACCTACAGTTTTATTGCAGAAACTCCGTACATGCCATACGGTAATACATTTCTCAAGTACCTGTCGAATGACATCATAAAAAGGTCACCCTCATGAAGGCGATTTTCTTTCGCCCTCTGCTCAGTTGAAGTTCGAGAGCTCAATTCATCGTGTTTATAGAGATGCATGCAGATCTTCGTTACATTCGGACTAACAATCAAACGATTCCTTGGCAGGCATAGAGAACAACCGAAATGGACGTCTTCGGATACCAAGACCACCTTAATTTCGTAACTGCCTGAGCAGATGTCAGCATCATAAAACAATTCCACGATGCCGCAAGGCGAGCTCCAAAAGCCTTCATACGAAAAAGCCATTAAAACATCTGACCTAGTCATAAGACCAGAGAGAAGAAGCGACCACCACCCAAGTCCCACCTCGTCAAGATTTACCAGTCGAAGTATCTATCGCCAGCTATCACTCAGCTTTGGAAGATGTAACATTTATTTAAACAGGCCCTCGCCTTGGCCTACTTGTCATTCCGTTCAACTCTAAAAGACTTCGAAATTTAGTCGGACGTCATTTTAGAATTTGCTTAATAAATATCTGTCCAATTTCCATTTATAGAGTACACTGAAAACGCTTAATTCCCAACAATTCAAGCATATTATTAGTATGTTAGTCACTATAAAAGTTTAGTTGTTATTAATTAAAAAGAAAAACAGCTCAGCCTATTCTTTTTCCTCAGTTGGTATGTTTGCTACTCGGTGACCCCAAATAGTTAACTATTTAATTATCTCATTAACCTACAGTATAAATTGACACATATAACATGGCATTTAGATACACTAAACTCTGCCTTTCACCCTCCACAGCTTTTTCATCTTCTACAGTACCTAGTAAGTATTAAGGGTTCGTTCTCCGCAAAGCGTTGGACCATTGCTTTCTCAAGATTTCTGGAGGGGAAAAATTCAAAAACAGTCTGGATAGGGACTCCCAAACAGATATACTATTGGCAAAGTATGCATGCATTATATCCATGGTGCTCTGGTAGGTTATAAGTTGGATAAACTGTATATGAGAAATAGACAGTGCAAACTGTTGCATTTTTAGATTTAGATTTTTCATAAAAAAGGTTAGAAGTTAGATTTTTCATAAATAAAATACCCCTCGTGGGTCGCTACCTAATCTGGGTGAGGAGTGGCCACGACCTAGCCCATATATATATATATATATATATATATATATATATATATATATATATATATATATATATATACACACTAGTGATATAGCGGTTGTCATTTTTCATAGCTCTGCGGTTGCAGTTGCGAAGCTTACAAATAGAGCTCCGTGGGGTTGCGGTTGCGGTTATGTACCCTATAACATCATAATATTACCTAAGAATAAACAACACAATAAAATATCGCGTTTTAGCCACACTTTTCACAGTCTACAATATAATGACTATAATTTAAACTGTAAAAAGTGTGTTTTCAGAATGCGGGACGAGGACCCAACGCGTTTTGCATCCCACCAACGACTTTCCCCAACCACCGCCCATTCGAAAGTAGTGTATATAATTATAATATACAGTGTATATATACACACTATTTAATCCTTATATTTAAATTGAATTGCTGGGAGACTAGACTGTATTTAAAAAATAAAAAATTTTCAGCTTTGTCCCCCTACAGCCTATTCCTTTTTTCATCGTAGATGATCCCTGCTCCACTAAATAATTGTTCACTAGGAACACTTGAGGGAGGACATCCAAGGTATGTCCGAGTCAGTTTGCTCAAATTTTTGTATTTCTTTTGATATGACCTCCACCAAGCCAAAGCATCATCTTCTTGTTCAATCCTTTTCTCTTTGTGATATTTCTCGATCATGTAAGTTATTACATAATGCATCTATCCATCCAGTCCAAGTAGCAATTCTAGACATGTCGCAATTAGGACGTAGCAAACTTTTACTTTTTGCACCCTTGAGTGAAGGCATGAAGCATGACAGGAACAGCATTTATAGCCATTACACTAGCATTTATAGCATTTGGTTGCCCTAGTAAGAAAATATCCTCAAACAACCGCAATAACCGCACTGATAAATGCGGTTGCGGTTGCGGAGTTGAGAATATGTGCGGTTGTGGGCAACCGCTACATCACTAATATACACTGTATGAATTATGTTCGTATACAAATCAACATAATAAACATGTATTATCTATGTACATATATACTCTACGATCTATCTATCTATCTATCTCTATATATATATATACATATACTGTATATACAGGGCGTCCCAAAAAAATGTATACACACTTTAACAGCTGATAGCTCAATTGATGTTTCTTTCTTTCCAAGTTAAACCCATTAGAATTAATAATGGCAGTCAGACTAAGCTTTGAACAAAGGAAATTCATTCTAAAATGCTACTGGAAGTGTGAAAACGCAGTTGAAGTGCAAAGACAGTTTAGGAGGGAGTTTCAAACAGATCCACCAACGCGACTTACCATCACTCGAATTAGAGATAAGTTTGAAGCCGATGGAACTGTTCAGAATGTCCACAAGAAGCGTTCCGGAAGACCACGGACATCGACAAGCCTCACAAAGCAAGAAAGAGTACTGGAAACGTATCACCAAAGTCCAAGAAAATCTGTGCGGCAAGCGAGTCGTGAGGTAGGAATTTCAGAATCGTCTGTCCAACGCATTTTGAAGCGCTGTCAATGGAAAAGTTACATTCCAAGATTAGTCCATGCTATTAATGAAGATGATCCGGACCGAAGAGTGGAGTATTGCGAGTGGTACTTGGCACGATGTGGATGTGGATTGGACGAAGGGGTTTCGTAGAATACCCTCCGCGTTCACCAGACCTCACACCACTAGACTTTTTTTATGGGGATACTTAAAAGACAAAGTCTACGCTATAAAACCTGCAACAGTCGCTGAATTGAGAGCAGCCATTGAACGAGAATGCACACAAATAACAAACGAAATGTTTCGTGATGTTTGCGATTCCATTGCTTCGCGTTATCAGCAGTGCCTGGACCAGAACGGACGTCAGTTTGAAAACAGGCGTTGACAAAACAATTAAATAATGTCTGTAGATTCTATTACATTTTGAAAATGAAATGTATTTTAATAAACACTGCCTTTATAAGTATTTAAAGTGTGTATACATTTTTTTGGGACGCCCTGTATATATATATATATATATATATATACAGTATATATATATATATATATATATATATATATAATATATATATATATATATATATATATTATATATATATATATATATATATAATATATATATATATATAGGTAAATCGTACTTAATCTGACACATATCTGGAATACTCACTCTGAAAATGGAAACGAGAATAGCGTCAAGTGGGAATTAATCTAACCGACTATGCTATACCCTTGGTTGTCCGCAGCATATAAATACCAAATGGTTTTATTGTCACTCGTATAACTTTAAAAACTTAAATAACTTCAAGCAAAGAAGAAGTCGACTACTTTAAAAAAAACAACTTTAAAAACTTTAATAAGTTATTGGGGTAAAACTTTAAATCTAAATTTTTCGAGAGACTTCATCCTTTGAAATCAGTTTTGAGAATTTTATTTATCTCTTTCAATCACTTATTGAATGTTATTCTTTACCTGGTCTTAAGAAACCTTCTTTTGTGCTTTTCAAAAGAAAGTTCTCCCCATTTGATTCAGCTCTGCTCATCTTCTTTCATTCCCCTATTTCCTTACCCCCATCCCACCCCCTATAACTTTTTACTCCCTTTCCCCTCTTTTTGCTCTCTCTCCCACTCCCTGCCCCGCTATTTTGTACTCCCCTTTTCCGTCCTTTTGCCCTTTTTCCCCCCTCTCAGAGCTGGATTTGTAAAGGATTTCGTTATGCTTGGGAACACTGATCCATTGCATTTCAGCTTACGATGAGGGGACGCGGTGATTGTGAGGGGAAGCACTTTATTGAAATTTAGCCAAGGATATGAATTGAAAATATTATATACTAGAATGGAATAGCGCAAATTCATTGGATTGAAGAGAATATATATATATATATATATATATAAATATATATATATTTCGTGTCTTTCAATAGAACCTTGTTGATTTGTTATCCCAAATGAAATTTGTTGCAGACTTTCATTTTAATATCTTTTCGTCATGTTAAATGTCGAATATTTTCGAAAACTGTTAATTTAATGTTAAAATCAGTCATATTTGTATTTAGGATTTATTTAATTCCCAATAATTATTTATTGAAGTCAGTAAACATAAACAAGAAATTAATCTGATTACTAAAACTTACCTAGAGGCCTATACTCACCCGAACCTAACCATACCCGACGGATCGACAAAGCCATAACATCGACATTCTAAAAAAACTAACTTAATCTAACATCGACACCAACTAAAAACCAACTTAACCTAACTTAACGTAATCTAACTCACAATATACTTGTCGACTGAGTGTCGCGTCGATCACATGTCGAAGTCATGAAAAATTAATAGTTATAAAAAACTGAAAGAATTAAGCACACTTTTTCAAATACGAGTGTATATACCTTACCTTTGGTACCTTTGGTTAGCTTCCGCCCGAATTGTTTATTCTGACGAAGGTTAAGCTTTTCACTCCACCTTAGACCTACAGTTTAACGTGGAATCCGAACCACGCCCCACCAGCAGCCCAGCGTCTTAACCACTAGGCCACTTAGGGTACCCATTTATCTACCAACCACTTTCTTCATTGTGTGAAGGATGAACAGCTGGGTTTTGTTGCGCGCCGGCTGCCGTCGGGTCTCGAACCCGGGGCCGATGGATTCGTAGTCAGCGACGCTAACCACTACACCACCGAGGTGTGTATATACTGTATTATATATATATATATATTAATATATATATACACACACACTTTAAGTTACTTTAGGTGAGTTTGCGGTTCAGGATCGACCTGCGGTGGACCCTTCTGCAGCATCCAGCCTCATTTGCGGGATTTGGTGAAGGAGGGAATTGCTGTCTGATCTATTCCTGCCCTCGTAGCCAGCCACGCATGGCTGGTCAGGGACATTGCACAGGAATCTGTCCAGCTGCTTCTTGAAGTTATTCAGGTCGGTATGCTGGAGATTCCTCACTTCTTTTGGTAGGACATTGAAAAGCTTTGGGCCTCGTATATATATATATATATATATATATATATATATACACACACACACACAGAATCTTTTTCCATTATAAGTTGTCTTTGTGTGCGTATGTGCGTATATATTATGTATAGGTGTACGTGGTATGTGCGTGTGAGGGAGGAAAAATGTGTAAAATTTGTTAAAAGTTATCAATAAAAATGTATTGAAAAAGTCCACTTGCTAAAATTCTTTATCGCATCTTTTCTGCCGACTGCTTTGATAACACAAACTTATAATTACTTCCATGTTTTTAAGCGGATTTAATGGCAGTGGTTTTTTCCTTTCGGAGGGGGGGGGAGGTCCTGGGGGGGGGGGGGGGGGTCTTTTTTTTAACTTCTTGTTGATTTAAAAGGTATATTTTTTTTTGTTTAATATTTAACTAACTTTATTGTGATGTGATAAGTAACATTTACAGTGTAGTTTTTCGTAAGATCTTAGTTAAAATAATATAATTTAGAGTCTATATATAATATATACAGGGTGTCCGAGAATTATCTGTACAATTTTTGGCTGTTATTAAAAGTCAACCATGAAGTGTAGAAATTCCAGTGTTGTCCCATTTTACAGAGAATCTCATTATGTTTTTTCTGATACCAAGTTTTGACAAGTTTTTTAGAAATTCCAGTGTGTCCGAAAATTATCTGTACAATTTCATCTTTTAATAAAACTTTTGATAACACACGTAAAATTCTTAAA
>JAJOZX010004286.1:135000-142500 GCA_023014485.1 Bathynomus jamesi
AGACCCAGTCATGCACATTTCATGTAAAGTATTAATTATTAATGAACAAACAAATATGTAAACCCCAAAATATAAATAGGTGGTAACACAGAAAATTGAATGAAACTTGTTTCATTGAATTTTCTGTGGCTGAAACTCTTGAGAAAGTTATTATTTTTATCATAATGAAAACATTAATATTAATTTTAATTCTTATGCATTGCCTCCCATAATAGTAATATCACGAAATTTGAAAAAAATTATGCCATATATTCATAATTCTATATTATATTGATAGATTAACTAAATATCCGCATCCGCGGATATTGAAATTAAAAATCCGCATCCGCATCCGCAGATGTTGAAAAACTGACATCCGGTCCACCATAATAATATATATATATATATATATAATATATATAATAATATGATGCAATTTAACCGGTGCTGACCACGGTCTGGAGCAGGGTTCAAAGGTGATGGTCCAAACCCCTCCGGACCACTATTTTTCAATCTTTGCAAGCATATAGTGTGACTTTTCTTGCTTAAATATATAATACAAATAACGTTCAAATAACGTTCAAATAACGTTCAAATAACACGTTTCTGGAACACTTTTGTTGACTTAGCTATGTGAAATACATATATATATATATATATATATATATATATATATATATATATATGCCTTTCGGTGGTGTAGTAGTTAGCATCGCTGACTACGAATCCACCGGTCCCGGGTTCGATTCCTCGTGACGGCAGGCGGCGCGCAGCTGACCCATCTGTTCATCTTTCCATACACTAAAATTCGTTGGTTGATGAATGGGTACCCTGGATAGCTTAGTGGTTAAGCCACTGAGCTGCTGATCTGAAGGTCCTGAGATCGAGTCCAGGTGACCTTCGTCAGAATGAAGAATTCGGGCGGAAGCGTAACCAAGGTATATATATATATATATATATATAGAGAGAGAGAGAGAGAGTGTCGCATATATAGCTGGTGGTCTAGAAGTCATAATCAGTTGGAATACTTTTTTAATTCACTGGTCAACAAAGTTTTTGTCACAGAGATATTTTTACTTGAATTATGTGTAATTTTTTACGTTGATTATGAAAATGAAAACAGAATTTTTCTATCACCCGCAGTTTCAGAGTGACACACGAATTTACATTACTTAGGATTTGAGTGAGAATAGGAAGGGGGCGGGGTCTGCCCCTTCCTCTTCCTCTGCTTATAAGTTGCTACACGTCACTATTGACTTTCATTTGTCAGTTACTCATTTGATTTCACTCATTGAACATCGTGCATTTTATTCATGATTTTCCTTAATCATTTTTTATGTCAGTGCGTTCGTATTGTTTCATGACAGAATGCCACGCAAGTGTGTCAACCATCCAAACTGTTTCTGTTATGTGTGCAGAGAGTTAACACTTAAATTTCAAAGGCGAAATTTCACCCCTCTCGTCAAAAAAGCATACGAACTTTATTTTGGTTGCAAGGTAGGGGATCAGAACAAGACGTGAGCACCTCATATATGCTGTATTACGTGTTTAAGACTTCTGACAGGCTGGCTAAATGGGTCTCGTCAAATGCCAATTTGCTGTTCCGATGATATGGAGAGAGCCGAAGACCATTTAACGGATTGTTATTTCTGCTTAACAAATATACTAGGCATTACTGCGAAATCTAAACATCTGGTACAATACCCAAATTTACCATCAGCCATAAAGCCTGTTTTACATAATAAACATTTGCCAGTACCAAGGCCACCGGAAACGTGGAGTTTAGATGATGAAAATGAAATTGATGTACAATGGTAATGACGAAGCTCAACATGGTTTACTGACGGACGATGTTGATCCAATGTTTGAACCATCTTGTTCATTGACAGAGCCTCACTTAATATCTCAAGCAGACCTGAGCGAGCTTGTCTGTGATCTGAAATTGTCAAAAGATCAATCCGAACTTTCGGCTTCCAGGTTGAAAGGTTGGAATCTTCAAGAAAAAGGCACTAAGATATCTTTTTACCGCAAGCATCAAAGAAACTTTCTACCCTCTCATGAAAACCCTTGGCCAACAACATGATCCAAACGAATGGCGCCTATTTATTGATTCCTCGAAGCTGAGTTTAAAAACTGTATTACTCCATAATGGAAATAAATACCCTTCAGTTCCATTAGCACATGCCGTACATATGAAGGAATCATACGACAATATGCACCTGCTTGTAAAACATATCCAATATGATAAATACTCTTGGCATATCTGTGGAGACTTGAAGTGATTGCACTTCTTCTTGGTTTACAACTGGGTTATACGAAATTCTGTTGTTTCCTCTGTGAATGGGACAGCAGAGCACGGGAAAGCCATTACTCAAAGAAACAATGGCTACTTCGACAAGCGTTGATTCCAGGGCATAAAAATCTCACCAGTTCACCTCTTCTTAATCCAAAAAAGTTATTTGCCACCACTACATATTAAACTTGGTTTAATGGAAAATTTTGCTAAGGTTATGGATCAAAATGGCAGGGGGACGGGGGGCTCTACTTGAAACAGAAATTTCCGAGGATCAGCGATGTCAAAATCAAAGAAGGGATATTTTGGTCCCGCAAATTAGAGAAATCATGAGAGACAGCGCGTTTGATGAAACTCTAAGTGAAGTTGAAAGAGCAGCTTGGAGAGCATTTAAAGTAGTGAACACAAATTTCCTCGGAAACTTCAAGGCCGAAAATTAAGAGTCATTTGTTGAAGAACTTCTCAAGGCCTACAAAGACGTGGGGTGCAACATGTTGAAAATTCATTTTCGAATCTCACATCTCGACTTCTTCCCAACAAACTTAGGCGATGTTAGTGATGAGCATGGGGGAACGCTTTCATCAACAAATATCCACGATGGAGAAGCGATACCAGGGCAAGTGGAGCCCCAGCATGTTGGAGGACTACTGCTGGACATTGTCAAGGGATGGCCCAGAGGCGAAATACAAACGTAAATCATCAGTAGCCACATTTTAGGTGAATTCAATATGCATTTTCTACTTTGATATTGCTATTACGCCTATAAATTAGTCCAAATTTCATTTTCGATTCACTCAATATTGGTGGGTGATAGAAAAAGTTTGAGGCCATTTTTGAACTCAGAGGTAAAAAACCTAAGATCCACCCATTTTTGTTCATGAGACAAATAAAACGTTCGATTTTGTCGACCAGTGTTATTTATATATTTGAATAATATAACTTTTTTCCGAACTGTATACTTATTAGCTATCAACAATTTCTGTACAGATTCTACAGGGTGAGCGAAAAGTCCCTGTGCACCTGTCCACTTCCAACACCGTGGACTTTTCGCTCACCCTGTATTATGTGCAGTCATGGGTTTAAACTTGAGGGTTTTGTATGGTACGAAATACCAAGCTTCGTCAGAACTAAACTGATCCGATCCTAACTGTTAAACAACCCTGTATATATATATTATATATATATATAATATATATATTATATATATATATATATATGTGTGTGTGTGTGTGTGTGTGTGTGTGTGTGTGGTGTGTGTGGTGTGTGTGTGTGTGTGTACTAGATCAAAATTTGTAAATCTCTCTTGTTATAATTGTAGTAAATTTTAAGTAATATAAATTCGCAAATAGCGTTTTGAAGAGCCAAAATTTATCACATTTTCGTATATTTTATGGCGATTTATTCATTCTTTCAAGACAAAATGTTCGTCTTTAATTCTTTCGAGTGTGGAAAATCAATTAATTTACAGCCATAAGAAAATTCTCAGATATTTACGACACACGGTAAAAGCCTTCGCATTTGTAATTTGCAAGCTTTTCATGCACTAATCACGAGCATTCTATTATCCATACACGCTCTATATATATATAATATACACATAGCTGCATATATATATAAGTATATAATATATATACAGAGGGAATTTGCTTTTTATTATGTTCATATTGGAAATAGGTAAAAGTAGTAATAATTATTATTATTATTATTATTATTTATTATTATTTATTATTACATACGTAGTCTGGTCACTATTATAAACACACGAAGGATTCATCAAAATACATTTGACGTTAATACAAAAAAAATAAATAAATAAATAAAAAGTATATGAATCAAAATGAAAAGTGTATTTTATAATATCTAAAATTTATCCTTTCTGAATATTTCGTTCAAAAGATGATCGAAATTTGATTTGCAATTATTTTAGACGCTCTTTCGTAACGATCAAAAATTCCGATGGAAAGAGAAAGAAAAAGGAATATTTGTTTGTTTTTAGTCACACCTTTAGTTTTCGGTGAGGGGAACTTCGCGAGAGGGGAATTAATCAACGTTACACAGTTTAACGTCCTCTCCGGTAAACGACACCAACATCTAAACTATTTCTACGTCAAAGTAAAATTAACTATATATATATATATTCCTCCATGTTAAAGAGAAATTCAACTCTCTCTCTCATATATATATATATATAATATATATATATATATATATATATATATATATATATATATATATATATATACTGTATTGTTAAATGCAATTTGTTCAGGTTTTCATTTGTGGATAAAGAAAAGGTAAGAGAAATTCGTGACTTTATCAGTGAATATTCCTTGATTTTCTTGTGATTTTATGCGTGAATTTATTCGTGACTTTGCCTGTGATTTTATCCACGACTTTTTTATGACCATTCACAAGCGGTCCGTTCTCGCAACCTGCGCGCGAACACACCTTAGAAGAAATTTTTATGACTGCGCGGCGCTTTCATCTATGTCTGTTAAAAACAGGTCACAATTCATTTAATCTTCGGCCTGCACTGCCGCACTGGGCACTTAAAAGCGAATCTTTTAATCTCTTTTATGTAACTCGTTTTCACGCTATTCAAAAGATATGTTTAGAGTGACATTTTGTGGTAAAATTTAAACTTACAGCTTTATTGAAAAAAAACACATTTAAATAAACAATGTCGGATTTGCTTTTTCATATTATCAATGAAAAAAAATAAACACACACACACACATATATATATATATATATTTATATATCTTGTAACCTTTTAGATGTTCCGTGCGTTTGTATATATACACACACACACACACGTGTGTGTGTAATTTTGGTTGAACATCGTTTTTATCGGGTCTGAATTCGAATTTCTCTTTTACAATTTATTAATTATATAATTAATAATTTACAAATTATATAGTTAATAATTTTTACTCCATCAAACAATGAGAGTCCTTATAATGATAATACAGAAACCAACCAATTATTAATGAAGTTTTTCATATTAAATATATCGAAAGTAGCTTTAAAACAAAAACTAAAGTCATTTCGACGCATTATAAATTCCGGATCAAATCCCTTTCCCCCCACCCCACCCACCAAACTTCCGGAACTCCCACAACAATAAATAAATAAATAAATAAATAATTAAATAAAGTTAACAAAAGAATCTTCCGGCAATCGGAAGGTCCTGGGTTCGATTCCCGGGCGGTCACCTCATTTTTCATTTGTTCGTTATTTCTCTTCCTCGTGTGCAGAACACTCCTCTATACTTACGTCGTTTCTATACATTAATATACTGCGTGGTCATTGCAGTTATATATATATATATATATATATATATATATATATATATATATATATATTTACAGTTGGAATATTGGATAAATATTGTCTGTTAATACATATATACAAACGAGGTATTTTAATGGCACTCGACTCTTTTCACGAGTTAAAAAAAAAGAGAGAGAAAAATTTATATTAAAAGTATCCTAAAGTTTAATCAATAGAATGCGCAGATCATTCGCTTGTATAAGACCAGAGAACATGGTTACAAGGTGCGTGTGCATGATCTTATCGGGAGCAAGCTGTATGTTCTTTCAACCTCGCTGTGTTCTTTTCGTTTCGATCAAATATCTGCATTTTGTCTTGAGTTTTTACTCGTCTTATAATAAAACATTTATTATTATTATTATTATTATTATTATTATTATATTCTAATATAAAATATACTCTAATATATAATATATATAATATACTCAAATATAAAACCAGATCTACAGCGAATAAGAGTAATGAACATCACCACCCCCCTCCCCTAAAACCCCCGCAACTATAATTAACTAAAAACTGATTCAATAATTTTGAAAAATATTTCATATAATTTTATTTTTTTTATTTATTATTTTATATTTTAGGGTAATTTTTTTTATTTATTATTTTATTTTCATGATTTGCAATTTATCATTTTTTATTTCTAATTTATCATAATTGGAATATCTTCCATATTTGATTCCAAAAGAATTAAAAAAAATGATGAAAAATAAATTTTATCTCTCTCTCTCTCTCTCTCTCTCTCTCTCTCTCTCTCTCTCTCTCTAATAATATATATATATATATATATATATATATATATATATCAACGAAATATATTACTTTTCTATTTTCAAATTGTTTTTCTCATCATTTCTGCCTTAAATTCTTGAACTCTATTGAAGATGCGAGCTTGGTAAAAAAAAAAAATAATAAAATATAAAAAAAACACAAAAGAATAAAAAAGACCCTAAAAAAAAAAAAATTTACTGATGGGGTCAATGGTGACACCCATCTAATAAATACGTAGTCAGGAGTAACCTCAGAGAAACCTCAGAGAAACCTCAGAGAAACCTCTCGTCAAAAGAAAATTAGAATTAAAAAAAAATTAAAACTGTAAAAATTTGAAAAACAGAAGAAAAACAGTAAGAACAGTAAGAACAGAAAAACAGAGCATAAATAAATGACTGTGTATCGATAAAAACAGCATAAAATAAATAAATGAGTGTGTATGTGTATCGAAAAATTAGGGCATAAATAAATGTGTGTGTATCGATAAAAACAGCATAAATAAATGAGTGTGTATCGAAAAATTAGGGCATAAATAAATGAGTGTGTGTGTGTGTGTATCGAAAAATTAGGGCATAAATAAATGAGTGTGTGTATCGAAAAATTAGAGCATAAATAAATGAGTGTGTATCGATAAAAACAGCATAAATAAATGAGTGTGTATCGAAAAAAAACAGATATAAATGAATGTGTATCGAAAAAACAGAGTATAACTAAATGAGTGTGTATCGAAAAAAACAGCAGAAATAAATGAGCGTGTATCAAAAAATACAGAGCATACATAAATGAGTGTGTATCGAAAAGCCAGGGCATAAATTAATGAGTATGTATCGAAAAAACAGTACAAATTAAAAAGTGTGTATCTCCACCAGATGAAGTAGGATCAATAAGGATCAATAGTGTATCTACAAGTAGACAATTACTGGTTTAGCTCTTTGCCCTTATTGTCTCCCCCCCCCCCCTAAAAAAAACCCATAAAATAAGTAATTGTGAAATTGGACTATTTATTTTATTTAATTTGACCTTTAAGCTTTAGGCTTTCCTGGGCTCTCAAATTAATTAGAGATAAAATACATGATATATAAGTTACGTTTAAGTTATGGTTAATTCACAAACGAACTAATAGT
>JAJOZX010004286.1:147500-175000 GCA_023014485.1 Bathynomus jamesi
AAAAACAAAAAAATCACTATTCCAGTTAATTTTTCTTGTTCATGATTTATTTGATTTTGACTTTTGAGGTTTTGGTGATTAGCTGCAACAAATCGAATCAAATAAGTTTGCCGGATCTGCCCTTTTTGAATTAGATTTTTGTTGATAACGCTATTGTTCCAAATTAAAATTAAATTTTACGATATATATAATATATATATATATATATATATATATATATATATATATATATATATATATATGTGTGTGTGTGTGTGTGTGTGTTGTGTGTGTGTGTGACGTCATAAGTACGACAGACTGGTGTCGAATTTATAATATTAAATATATATATATATATATATATATATATATGCGCCCCGGTGGTGTAGTGGTTAGCGTCCCTGACTGCGAACCCATCGGCCCGTGATCGAGACCAGTGACGGCAGCCGGCGCGCAGCAAAACCCAACTGTTCATCCTTCCACACGATAAAGAAAGTGGTTGGTAGATAAATGGGTACCCTGGGTGGCCTAGTGGTTAAGACGCTGGGCTGCTGGTGGGGCGTGGTTCGGATTCCACGTTAAACTGTAGGTCTAAGGTGGAGTAAAAAGCTTGACCTTTGTCAGAATGAACAATCGGGCGGAGCTAACCGAAGGTTATATATATATATATACACACAGGGTGGCGTAGTATCGTGATACAGGTATCGCGATACATTTTCTGTATCTTGTATCGTATCGCGATACAGTTTTTATATTATTTGTATCGTATCGAAAGATACGATACAAATAAGTGTCAGTAACGCGACAAACCACGTCAAGAATTATCTAATCTTAGCGAATAATTCATGAGACATTCAACAATTACATATGTATCCTTTGATAAAAAAACTGTTCATAAAATACAACGCTACACTGCATCAAGCGCTCCGGTTGAGAGACTTTTCAGCATAGCTGAAAATTTCTTTCCTTCAAAGGGAAACAGAATGTCTGTTTGAATTGTTTGAGAAGTCACTGTTTGTAAAATTCAATAAAATAGAAAGTAATTCAATTGTTTCATAATATGTCATATATGATATATATATTATATATAATGATCTATACCTTATAACCTTACAAAGGTTCCGCGCGATGATTTCTCACTTCGCGAAGGTCAGCTTGTCGCCCCTCCTGTCGAGTTGGCCTGGTGAAGTAGTGAATTGGATTCTTGCGCTCACAACCTCACATAGCCAGGTACGCCCGGCTCATCGGGGATTGTTCTGAGCCAGGTGTCTAGTCTTCTTTTGAAGATTTCCATTGCAACTCCCTTCGTGTTTCTTAGGTCTTGGGGCAACTGATTAAACAGTTTTGGTCCTCTCACTACAAAACTATTTTCTTTCAGGGTTAAGGATGTTCCCTGTCTCGCCTTCAATTTGGAAATACGACACAGTCTACCGCTTCTACTTTCCTCCCTCCAGCTGTCTAATGTCTTCTTTTTATATGGGGATGTTAGGACCGAGCAGTATTCAATTTGGGTATTATCAGGGTTTCAGTAGAGGAATCATTACATTCCTATCCCTTCGTTTAAAGGTTCTCAGTATCTGACCCGTTATTCTCTTTGCTCTGTTTACTGCTATCTTATTTTGTGTTTCAAATTTCGCATCATCGTCATTACAACCCCTAAATCTTTCGCTCTGGAATTTCTCTGAATTTCCTGTCCATTTGGGGTATAATATTCCATGGACTTTAGGTCTTTCTCTTTTTCCATACCGTAATAGCTGAAATTTCTCGTGTTAAACTTCATATTGTTGTCTTCCGTCCACTTGTAGATTTTGTTTATGTCGGTTTGTAGAGATCCTATGTCTTCTGGGTTTCTTATTTTTCTACTGATCATTGTGTCATTCGCAAAGGATGTTACTGTGCTGTCTCTGGTAACGTCCTCATCTATGTCAGTTAGCATGATTATGAAGAGTAGTGGAGCTAATACTGTTCCTTGTGGTACTGAACTGAGGACCTCTGAGTCTGATGAAGATACTCCTTGTACTGTAACGACTTGCCTCCGCTCACTAAGGAAATTATATATCCATTTCCCTACTTTTCCTGTTATTCCCATATATTTCAGTTTATGTATTATGATTCCATGGTCACACTTGTCGAACGCGTTAGCAAAGTCTGTGTATAGTACATCATAGTTTTCATTACTTTCAAGTGAATCAATAATGTTGTTGTAGTGTTCCATTAGTTATGATAGGCATGATCTGCCTGACCGAAACCCGTGTTGGTTATCATTGAATTTTTTCTGAGTTTCCAAAAAGTCATAGACTTTCTGTCTAACTATTCTTTCAAATATTTTAGTGAGATGAGATGTAAGCGACACTGGCCTATAGTTTTTGGCCTCGGATCGATCTCCTCCTTTATATATTGGGACTATGTTCGCGCTCTTCAGGATGCCCGGTATTTCTCCCGTGTCTAATGATCGTCTCCATATCCAGTATAGGGCTCAGCGATTGCATTCTTGCAGTTTTTGATCATTGTGGCATTCCATTTATCCGGTCCTGCCGCTGAGTGTGTTTTAGTTTCCCTATGGCTTGTGTAATATCATCCGTCGTAAAGTCGAAATCCGTTATACTTTCCCTTTGTGGTTCTTCTTCAAAGAACGCGTTTCTATCGCATATCAATTTGTCAGTTTTTGGATACTGAAAGATGATTCATACTGAGCTTTTAATATTTCAGATACTTCTGTTAGATCATCAGATAACTCACTGTTCTCATTTTTTAAAGGTCCGATAGTCGCATGGTTTTTCGACTTTCTTTTTGCGAAATTATAGAAGTACTTTGAGTTCGCCTTTATCGCTTCTATAGCGTCATCTTCTTTTTCTGTATGCTTCTTAATTAGTTCCTGTATGACGACATCGATACTTTGTAGTTTATCATTTAATATTTTTCTGATGTTATCTTTACAATTATTTAATTTTGCAGTCACTCTTTTTCTCTTTCGGAACAATGCCCTCTTTTGTCTTTCGAACCTGCTTCTCTTTCCTCTTTGTTGTATCTTTGGGACATGTTTTTCCACAATTTCTAACGTCTTCTCCTCTAACGTCATTAGCATCTCTTCCGTTGTCTTGGCATCGAAAATGGTTTTCCAATCTATTACTTCCATGTTGGATGTCACATCTTCCCAGTTTATAGCTTTGGAGTGAAAGTTAAAAATTTCGAATTTGCTTCTTTCTGTTGTGCGTGTTCTTTCCTTTCCTGTTGCCTTTATATTAGTTGTTATTTCAATGATGTTGTGGTCTGATATCATAGTTGGGGATATTTCTACATTATCAATTAGATTACTGTTGTTTGTGAATACCAAATCTAGGCAGTTGTTTTTTCTTGTGTTTTCTGTTATTTCTTGCGTTAACATAAATTCATCAGCTAAAGCTGATATATATATATATATATATATATATATATATATACATTCAACTGCAAAGAACACGCAGTATAAATAACGTAAAGAACGACGCTTGTATAGGAGATATTCTCTCGTCTTGCGCGGAATATCTCCTATACAAGCGTCGTTCTTTACGTTATTTATACTGCGTGTTCTTTGCAGTTGAATGTATATAATGTTACGGCATGCGGGAGGTGCCCCCTTGGGGCATTGGTTTCTGCGAGTATGTAGAAGAATTACGGCATTTGGAAGAGTGAAGTCCATGGTGTAATGGTATCGCGTCTGACCGGCAATCGGAAGATCCCGGGTTCGATTCCCAGGTGGTTACTTCATTTTTTCATTTGTTCCGTTTTCTCTCTCTCGTCTTGCGCGGAATATCTCCTATACAAGCGTCGTTCTTTACGATATATATATATATATATACATACCTAGGGTACCCTAGGTGGCCTAGTGTTTAAGACGCTGCGCTGCTGGTGGGGCGTCGGTCGGATTTCACGTTAAACTGTAGGTCTAAGGTGGAGTGAAAAGCTTGACCTTCTTCAGAATGAACAATTCGGGCGGAAGCTAACCAAAGATATCCAAAGGTATATATATATATATACACATATATATATATACACACCTTTGTTGAGTTTGAACGACAGTTCAGGATCGACCTGCGGTCGACCCCTCTGCAGCATCCCGCCTCATTTGCGGGACTTGGTGAAGGAGGGAATTGCTCTCTGATCTCCTCCTGCCCTCAGGGACTTTGCACAAGAATCTGTCCAGTTGGTTCTTGAAGTAATTCAGGTCGGTGTGCTGGAGATTCCTCACTTCTTTTGGAAGGACATTGAAAAGCTTTGGGCCCCGTATTCTGAGGGTATTTTCCATTTTTGTTTTCATGGCCCCTTGTCCCACCGCAGCTGGGACCGTACAAAATCTGCCTCTTTTCTCATTCCAGTTTGTTTCTATTTCATTTCTGAGGTTAGGACAGAGCCCTCAAGTATTTTCCATATGTATATTATTGTGTATCGCTCGCGCCTTCTTTCAAGAGAGTAGAGTTTCAGGGATTGTAGTCGAGACCAGTAGTCTTCACCTTCCGTTTCCTCTATCTTAGACGTAAAAGTCCTTTGTATAGCTTCAATGCTCGCATTGTCTCTTTTTCTGTGTGGGCTTGTGAGTACTGAGCAATACTCAATTATTGGTAGGACTAGACTCTTCCATAATTTTAGCATGATGTTTGCTTTTCTGCTGCGGAAGTTGCTCCAGATGATTCCCATTATTTTTCTAGCCGTTGTGATTTTGATATTATAGTGCTCTCTCAATTCTGCATCCGACATCATTATTACTCCAAGATCCCTGACTTGTGGATTTGGTGTTATGTGTTTGGCTTGCAGAGTTTTGTACCCTTTTTTCTGTAGCTCTTTGTTATTACCATATCTTAGAAGTTGGAATTTCGTTGAACTTCATATTGTTGTCTTCTGCCCACTGGAATAATGTTTCAATGTCGTTTTGTAATTTTCTTATGTCATCTTCGTTCAATATTTCCTTACATATCTTTGTGTTATCTGCGAAGCATGATACAATACTGTCCTTAATATCTGCATCAATATCTGCAATCATTATTATTTATATATATATCGTATCGTATCGTAACGCGATACATTTTTGCCAATGTATCGAGTATCGTATCATGTTACTTTTTTTGGCCCCGATACACCACCCTATATTTTTTCATTTGTTCGTTCTCCCTCCTCATCTTGCGCGGAATGTTCTCCTATACAAGCGTCGTTCTTTAAGTTAATTATACTGCGTGTTCTTTGCAGTTGAAATTAAATATATATATAATATATATATATATATATATATATATATATATGTGTGTGTGTGTGTGTGTGTGTGTGTGTGTGTGAGAGAGAGAGAGAGAGAGAGAGAGAGAGAGAGAGAGAGAGAGACGTCGTCATAAGTACGACAAACTGGTGTCGAATTTATAATATTAAATTAAGAATATATTACAGGGAATAAAACAGAAAATAGGAAAACTATAATCATGTCGAACGTCACACAAACAGAGAACAAAATATCAGCATAGCAACAACATCTAAAGAGATTCGCCGTCAGAATCAAAAGACTCCTTCAATTTTCCAGGCATTGTGCCCTCCTGCTAGAGGGCGGACAAACGTTGTTCTCGCTTGGGAACGCTAGGGGGTCCCGAGCCCTCGGGTGTGGAAAAACCTATCCTGGGATCACTGACAGGAAATGGTTACAGCCGTCTCAGTTTATAGCATCATTTGACGTTAATTGCATATATATATATATATATATATATGTTTTGTAAAAATTGGTCGTTGCCAATGTACAGGCAGTTTTTACATAAATTTCTTATGTTCTTGAGGTTCGGAACCTCAGTAAAATTGTAGGTCCCCTCCGCCACCACGGAGGACATACACAATACACAATTACGAACACAGTTAGGTAGACCAGCCATGAGTGGATCCTAGGGTCTTTGTTGGTCTGAAACATTATAACATTATTACACATATATATATATATTATGTATATATATATATATATATATATATATACTATAACTGCAAACACGCAGTATAATTAACGTAAAGAACGACGCTTTGTATAGGAGAATTATCCGCGCAAGATGAGAGCGAAGAACGAAACAAATGAAAAAATGAGGTACCCACCCGGGAATCGAACCCGGGATCTTCCGATTGCCGGTCAGATATGATAACCACTACACCACAGGCCTCACCCAAACAAATGTCGTAATTCCTCTACATACGCGCAGAAACCAATCTGACCGGCAATCGGAAGATTCCAGGTTCGATTCCCGGGTGGGTACCTCATTTTTTCATTTGTTTCGTTCTTTCGCTCTCATCTTGCGCGGATATTCTCCTATACAAAGCGTCGTTCTTTACGTTAATTATACTGCGTGTTTGCAGTTATAATGTACATAATGTTACGGCATGCGGGAGGTGCCCCTTTGGGGCATTGGTTTCTGCGCGTATGTAGAGGAATTACGACATTTGTTTGGGTGAGGCCTGTGGTGTAGTGGTTATCATATCTGACCGGCAATCGGAAGATCCCGGGTTCGATTCCCGGGTGGGTACCTCATTTTTTCATTTGTTTCGTTCTTTCGCTCTCATCTTGCGCGGATAATTCTCCTATACAAAGCGTCGTTCTTTACGTTATATATATATATATATATATATATATATATATATATATGGGTTAATTTCTTTATAATACTCATATTAAATATTACATAATAAATTATGCCCATTTTCATGAATACAATAAGTAGATTTTCTCTTATTTTATAATATTTATGTGATTTTGTTAAAAACATTTTCACTTGTCTCCGACCTCGAGAACTTCAAACCCGTTGCTTCACGAGGACCAAAGAGAGTTGGTTCATTTCAGACAATGTTGATAGTACCTCAGAAGCTGTTTTGCAAAGGGAAAAATGACTTTCTAAGTAAAACGTAGCAAATATTCTTATTTACTGGAAACACTTCGTAAACAAATGGTTAATTTAGGCGATACAAGGATGACCTGATCGACGAAGGAACAGAGTTTTAAAAGTATGCGACTAAAAGCCATCGGGATGAGTATCAACTATGTTCATTTGTACCAGGGAATTATTAATTTACTCAACAGTCAAAACAATAGCTGGAACTGCTGCATATGGAGAAAACCGCTTGTCCAGTTTGCGAACTAGCCACTATCAGGCTTATATATATATATAAACCCTTGGTTGGTCGGTAAGCCTTGGTTTTGTTTCCGGCCTAATTATTCATTCTTTGACGAAAGACAAGCGTGATGCCGCATTAACCACTACACGACCGAGGCGCATATATATATATATATATATATATATATATATATATATATATATGCGTATGTGTGTGTGTGTGTGTATATGTGTGTGGTGTGTCAGAAATGATATTATGCATCATGTCTTTAGAATTTATTAATGAATAATTAATTCATTAAATATTCAATGAATAACAATGAATTAAATCCTCAGATTCCTGGAATTAGAACGTCATTAGTGTAAAATATAAACAAAACGCGTAATTCTGTTTCGAAATTGTATAATCATTTGTATTTAATTAGAATAATAGGTAGATCTGGAGTACCAAAAAACATGCACCCACGTAGATTCTCTGTAATGGCCAAGATTCGTCGAAATTTTGGAACGGCTTGTAAATGCTATAAATTTATTACGCATAAACCCAGAATTCAGACACCTCTGCAGTCACCATGACGAAATGGTCTTTTTAAAATACCTAAAGTAATTTTAGGTAAAGTCAGAACGGAGAGAAACTATCGGCTAAATAAAATTATTTTACGGTAGAGAAACATTTAGCTCTTTAGGTACACATACATATAAATTTGTTATTTTCGCGTTACTTATAAGTTAAAATAGGAAAATCTCTATAGTCATTAGATCGAAAAGTGGCGGATCTGGTTCTCGAGATGATTTTTGACATCGACTCCATACCAGCTTTCCAATCAAACTTTCAAATTTGATTTATGTTCAAATTTTTAGAATTTTTGCAATTTTTGGAAAACTTTTGAGAACCTTTTGAAATTTCTGAGATTTAGTCCAAAGAGCCAATTGTGATACAAACCTTCGAGAAGGTATGTTTCACTGCTCGAGTAAACTACTGCAGAAGGTCACAAGAATCCATACACTATAGAGTCTGGTGTATCGTTTGTTACGAGAAAGGTAGCCCTGTTAATTACGACCTTAATGATGCCCATAGTCTATATTTGAACATTACGTGTCACGATAATTCTGGCTATCTATTTTGAATAAGACCACTTAACGTCTTCGCATTTGAAAAATAATTTTAGATTTGGAGAAAGGGGAGCTATTTTATCGTAAAATTTAGTGGCAGGTAACGAACGTCGCTCACGCCGGGACAATACCACGATCTGTTTGAAAAACACTCATTCACTTAAGTTATTGTTATGAAGTGAGAGGGAGAAGCCTGTAAATTAGAGGTGCAGCAGAGCGCTTTGGGGAGCGGACACGGCCGACGAAGGAAGACCCCCAAGAACAAATCCTTCAAAAGTGGTTCAAACACATACCAGCGTCGTAGCCCAGTAGGTAACATCATTTATCTCGAACCTCGATGATGTTGATAATTAATAGCAATAACGCAGGAGTTAGCGTAAGTGGTCGTATTAGTTAACCTGAGCGCTGTGCCATTTTCTGGTCTCCTCACTAATATTAAAATTATTCATACACACACACACACACAACACACACACACACACACACACACAGAAGAAAGACTAATAACAAAATAATAAAAGAAAAAATTACTAAACAAAGAACAATTGTAAGCAAAAGATGGTCTAAATTAATTCTGCTTGTCATGAATTACCTGTACAACATTTAACAGGTGGAAAAAAATTAATTGTTGTTTAACAAACCCCCATAAAGGCCATTTGTACAGTACATTTCGGAGTACATCACAGTTCTCCCTATGTTTGTGGATTTAGGACCCTCTATAATTATTTGAGAGAGAGAGAGAGAGAGAGAGAGAGAGTTACAAGGACCAAGCGGAAGCCTCAAAGATCTTCCGGTCCACTCTGGGAGGTTCCTGTTATTAAAAAAGTTAATTTTTCTTTCAACTATTCTAGCAGTAGTAGAAAATTGGATAGAAAAGTAAAATGCTTTCTCCCCATCTTACGCTTCCTCCCTGCCAGAGGCAGGTACGGAAAAAGGTTGAAGAAAATACATTGACCCCTGGAAAAAGTAACCAAGGAAATTTTACAGGAAAGTGGGGAATACATAAGATAAATAAATAGAGAGAGAGAGAGAGAGAGAGAGAGAGAGAGAAATGTGATTGCTTTCCTTGGTTCAGAATACAGTTTTTTTCAAATAAGTCTTAAAGCATAAAAATTACAGCATTCCTTCGTCGCCTTGCTGTTAATTAAAGTAATAAACTAATTTATGATTCTATAACTTCATTAATTTATTTTAGAATTAATCTGCACTTTATATCTCTGTAAAATATATAAAATAATTAATTAAATTAAATATAATTTAACTGCATTGCTCGTAATTAATTAAAAGTATATTAATTTCCACAAAATGTTTCTATAATATTATATATATATACAGGGTGTTTATAAAGTCCCTATCTATTTCAGTGAAAATGTAGCAAAAAGGGTAAAAATTCAATAACAATGTAATAGAAGGCATACATTTAATGAATACTTAAGCATATGATTCTACATGAGCACCATCAGTATCTCTACAGAGTTCGAATCTGTCGGCAGCATTGCGGAACACATTTTGGAGCATGACAGGGGTTATTTTTGTAACTGCTGTTACGATACGAGCACGTAAATGGCCCAGCTTCATTCAGATGGCATTTTAAATACCGTCGTCTTTCAACAAGATGGGGCATCTTGTCATTACGAAACATTACTCGGGAGTACCTAAATGAACGATTTCCAAATCGGTGGATCGGACGTGGGGCAACAGCCCCTGAGCGGTTCGATCTCCTGACCTAACGCCTTGGATTTCTTTGCATGGGGCTTTATCAAATCAAACGTCTATCAAACGAGGGTTAAAGATCTGCAAGATTTACGTGCTCGTATCGTAAGAGCAGTTACAAAAATAACCCTGTCATGCTCCAAAATGTGTTCCGCAATGCTGCTGACAGATTCGAACTCTGTAGAGATACTGATGCTGCTCATGTAGAATCATATGCTTAAGTATTCATTAAATGTATGCCTTCTATTATATTGTCATTGAATTTTACCCTTTTTGCTACGTTTCCACTGAAATAGATAGGGACTTTATAAACACCCTGTATAATATATATATATATAATATATATACACACACACACAAATAAGTGTTTTGGTTGTACAACCGTTTATTTTACAAATTTTTTATATACAACATCCGTTACAATTTTGATAACGAACATAACGTTTGTTAACTGTGAAAAAAAAAAACGTTTACATGTTTTGAACTAAAATGAAGAAATAGCATCAAAGGTCACGGTAAATTAAAGGCTACGAATAACGTTTATTTGTAATGAAAGACGAGACAATAAGTATAATTTGAGGTAACACTTGAAACTTCGAAAAATCACAGGTCAGGAATATATATTAGTCACCTTTTTTTTATATTGTTACCACATTCTCTCTCTCTCTCTCTCTCTCTCTCTCTCTCTCTCTCTCTCTCTCTCTCCTTTTTTCTTTGTTTCTTTCAGGGTAGACCCCGAACACATGCGAACATTCCCCGCCTTGACACTTTCACAACTTTTTTCTATAATCTTATTTTGCTACTTTGCATTTTTTTTAAAGTTCCCTCCTTTATGCCATCCCCCTCGTTCAGTGCCATATTTCGGTTTCTTTGTTAAAATTTCAACGTAAAACTGAGGCGAAGTGATAGATCTATTTGCTTTTCCCCTTCTTTGTACGCCAAGTACGAACCACCTGGCCCTCATACCCTCTTCTCTCTCTTTCTCTCTCTCTCTCTCTCTCGCTCGCTCTCTCTCTCTCTGACACACATACACACACACATATCTGCGCGTCTCCGAGTTTTTAAAACTCATATACCTAAAAACTAATTAACCAAGTCAGGTTAAGTTTAACCCACTTTAACCTCAGTGCCATCGAACCGAGGAGGGCGCGATAAGTGTTTCAGACATAATTAAGGCCTCGAAAGGCGTTTCCTGTTAAGTCATTAAATAGGAGGTACTCGCTAATCTCTCCTAATCTAATTTAACCTAACTAACCTAACCTAGCGTAACCAAACCTAATCAGGACTGACATATTTTTCTGACGATAAAAGTGATTTAATGTTCCGAGGTAAGAAAAGTATCACCTTACAAAAGATTACCCCACTACATCTGTGAATTATTACACACTCGACCTCACTTTTGCCCAATTGCGAAAGCGCGCGCACACACACACACACACACACACACCGAATATATATATATATATATATAAAACCTTAGTAGCCTTAGTTTTACTTCCCTCCGAATTGTTCATTATGACGAAGGTGAAGCTTGTTGCCCCAATCTTAAATCTACAGTTTACCGTGGAATCTGAACCACGACCCATCAAGGGTGATCAGAAATTGCAAAGTCCTCGCCCGGACTCGATCTCACGAACTGCCTATCAGCGGCCTGCGTCTTAACCACTAAGCTACCCAGAGCACCCGTTTATCTTCTAGCCAGATTTTGTACGTAAGTATAAACAGCTGGGTGAACTGAGCGCAACCAGCCATCGCGGGAATCGAACCTGTAATGTGCCTGTTAGACCCACAGACTTCAAATTGTGACTCCTCTGTCCACATAACCTTTGCCCAATCAGTTGACGTCCAGTGGGCATGATCTCGTGCATTTTTTACCCTCTTCGACTTGTTTCCTGGTGTTAGGTACGGTTTTTTGGCAGCAACTCTTCCGTGCAACCTTTCCTCCTTCAATCAACGTCGTAGTGTTACGGCCGAAACGTTAGCGCCATGTGAGGAATTAAAGTCCTACTGCAAACTACGACCTGATCGTCTTTATTTCTTTGGCATGTAATCAATTACGGGTCTTGAGACTGTGTCGTTTTTCATGAACTTTTTTTCGTTGTTTGTCTTAGTTGACCTTGTTTCAAGATGGCGTTTGATAGCCCCAAGCCCACGCCCCCCTTTTTACAGAAATGTCCAGTTTTTTAACAATTTCTCTAGTAGTATAGTGGAAAGAATCCAGGGCACTCATTATTTGGATACATAATGAAGAAAATTAGGAATGTTTATAAAACACATAAAAAAAAACTATTAATTATATTTGAAACATTAAATAAACACGTCTATTTTACTGGAGTTTAAGCAAGGGACGAAAATGCCGGTAGCCTAAAATCGATTTTCAATGAAATGAACGAGGCAAAATATACTTGACTGATACAGTTGAAAGAATGCTTTCAGATAGTTAACCGATAACCTCGTAGGTTACTGTTTATATGACGCATGCGTAAAATGGACAGGTAAAATTATACTATTCAGGAACATTTGTTGCCAGATTCTAGATTTTAATTAGAATATGGACATTTTTTGGTCAATTTTAGTGGCGTTTCCAAACTTTTGAACAGTAACCTCGGTTAAATTTTCTTTTGGTTTAGCTTCCGCCCGAATTGTTCATTCCGATGACGGTCAAGCTTCTCACTCCACCTTAGACCTACAGTTTAACGTGGAATCCGAACCACGCCCCACCAGCATCCCAGCGTCTTAACCACTATGCTGCAACCAATTTTTGTATTGAGTGGAAGATGAACAGCTGGGTTTTGCCTCGCCCCGCCTGCCATCACCGAGTCTCGATCCCGGGACCGATGAATTCGTAGTCAGCGACGCTGACCACCGAGGCGCAATATATATATATATATATATACACACACACACACATATATATATGGGGGCCCATTATATATATATATGTATATATTTTAACAAGAAGGGAAAATGGTGTGTAAACCAGGAACGGAACCAATAAATCCCTCAGCAAATAATTGACAGAAGAAAATCTTCATACAAAAAGAAACAAGTAAATTAAGAAAGGGGAAAAAATTACAAAATGGGAAAAAGGATTATAAAGGGGAAAAATAGTTTAGGATTTTTTGTTACATTAAAAAAAAAAGGGAAAAGTACCTTTAGTAAGAAGTTGGAAGTATAAAAGTTCCTTCCCTCTTTTTTGACAGAATATGCTTCGAAATTTAATGAGTCTGTAAAAATGTTTATTTTGTTCGAGCCAATCAGGTAAAGATTAACTTTGTTTGAATTTAGCATTTTGTTAATAAAAGCTATATCAGGAAATGGAATATATATATATATATATATATATGTTATAATGTTATAATGATGTATAATGTTTCAGACCAACAAAGACCCTAGGATCCACTCATGGCTGGTCTACCTAACTGTGTGTGTGTGGTGGTGTGTGTGTTGTGTGTGTGTGTGTGTGTGTGTGTGTGTGTGTGTTCCAGCCATAACTCCAAAATGGAAGCAGTTACAAACATGAAACTTCACACACATATTGATTAGGTCCTGAGGTTGTACACTTGGGTGAATAAATTAAAGAATTAAAATTACTGGCCCGAAGGCCCCAACACCGCGATTAAACTACAGAAAAGAACGCAGCCGTGAAAATCTTGAGCTTCTCATTGTGTCAAGATTTGTGAATCTTAAGATTTTCATGACTATAGTTTATGACCAAATAACTGAACCCCCAATTACTGTCGGTTCAATTATTTGGTCCATAAAACTATAGAAAAGAACGCAGTCATGAAATCTTGAGCTTTACATTGCCGCCCGTAATAATAATAATAATAAATAAATAAAAATTTGTTGCGACAGTTTTCAAAGACCCAGCACCGCGGTCTAGCGGGTATCGCTGAAGAAGCCAGAGGGTGGTGGATTTACAACAACTGTCAAGATTCGTGGTTCTGAAATTCAAGTTGACAACAGGTGGATTGTTCCATATTGCCCACTCCTCTCTCGACTGTTCAATGCTCACATCAATGTTGAAATGTGTAATTCTATCAAGTCCATAAAATATGTCTGCAAGTATGTCAACAAGGGAACTGATATGGCTGTGTTTAGCCTTCAGAAGGCTGTATCCAAGAATGATGAGGTTCAACAATATGAATTAGGCCGAGATATCAGCAGTAATGAGGCCATCTGGAGAATTCTGAGCTTTCCAATTCATGAAAGACATCTTACAGTGGTTCATCTCAGTGTACATCTTGAGAATGGCCAAAGAGTTTACTTCACTGAAGAAAATGCACTTCATTGTGCCAAAGCTACATAAGATACGACTCTCACAGGATTTTTTAACCTTTGTAGGGAAGATGAATATGCTAAGACTCTACTCTACCACCAAGTACCCAAGTATTTCATATGGAATATTGGAAGCAAGAAGTGGGCCCGTCGTAAAGTAGGATATAATGGGCCAATCATCCTAATGTCAAGGCCAGTGATTCATTAGCCCGTGTTTACACTGCGCATCCTGGCAATTCAGGATGCTTTTTCTTGCGTCTACTTCTACATGAGATCAAGGGGCCAACATTGTTCGAGGAACTGCGAACAGTGGACGGCAGAGTCTGTGAGACTCACAAACAAGCTTGCCAATTGTGAGGACTCCTTGAAGATGATGCCCATTGGAATATCACCCTGAATGAAGCAGCTGCTACACAGTCACCAGTGATGATGCGGAATCTGTTTGCCATTATGCTCCACATGTGTGCCATATCTAATCCTCGGGAACTTTGGAACAACTACAAGGAGAACCTTGCTGAGGACATTTTGAACCGGGCACAAATGCAAAACCAAGACCTAAATGTAGATTTGTGTGATGATATTTTCACTCAAGCTCTTATAATTATTGAGGACAAACTGAGAGATTTAGGTGGCTCTGATCTCAAAAGTTTCGGTCTCCCAGAGCCACAGCGAGTGGGAGTTATCAACTGATATCCTCAGAGAACAAAATTACAACACTGACCAACTTGCTGAATACATACAGGGAAATGAACAACGTCTGGTTCCAGACCAGAGACAAGCTAGGAGAGATTCACTGAAGACGTTTTCAGTGGAAGTAGCAGCATCTTTTTTTTGGATGCTTCAGGTGGACCAGTCAAAACTTTTCTCATCAATCTCCTTTTAGCTAAAATTAGACACAAAACATGATTGCCCTAGCAGTAGCATCATCAGGCATTGCTGCTACACTTTTAACAGGAGGAATGACTGCTCACTCAGTATTGAAGTTGCCTTTGAATTTGGCACGTGCGGAGTCACCAACCTGCAACATTAGAAAGGGAAGTGACAAAGCAAGGGTTCTGCAGGAGTGTAATCTCATTGTCTGGGATAAATGCACCATGTCTCATAAAGCTGCACTTGAATCTGTGGACCGGACCCTAAAAGATCTTCGACGTACTGACAAACTAATGGGAGGTGTCACTATGGTCTTGGCTGGTGACTTTCGCCAAACGCTCCCAGTCATTCCACGTGGAACCAAAGCAGATGAACTCCAAGCGTGCATCAAGGTTTCATATATCTGGAACAACATTCACCGACTCACTCTAGCAACCAACATGCGAGTGCATTTGACAGGTGATGCTTCTGCTGAAAATTTTGCAGGAAGGTTACTTCAGCTGGAAAATGGCAAAATGGTTTCTGAGAACATGCATGGAATGGTATCAGTCGAAAACATTGGTTAAGTAGTCACAACACTTCAAGAACTCAAAGATTCAGTTTTCCCAAATGATTTCTCATTTCCGAATCACAAGTGGCTTTCTGAAAGAGCCATCCTTGTACCAAAGAATGATGCAATTGATGCCATAAACAGAGGGCTACTCCTACAGTTACCTGGTGATATGCACCAATACAAGTCAGTTGACACTGTTCCAGACACCAACGATGCTGTCAATTATCCAACAGAATTTATCAATTCTCTGGAGCTACCAAGGTGTGCCACCACACAATATATAGCTCAAGATTGGTGCACCTATCATTTTCTCAGGAATATGGACCCACCAACACTTTGTAATGGAACGCGGTTGGCTATAAAGAAGCTGTGGGCGCATGTCATTGAGGCCACAATAATGACTGGACATGCAGAAAGAAAGGATGTCTTCATTCCACGAATTCCAATCATTCCGTCGGACTTGCCATTTCAATTCAAGCGCCTCCAATTCCCAATTCGACTAAGTTTTGTCATGAGCACCAAAGTTCAGGGCCAGTCGCTTAAGGCAGTTGGCCTCAACCTACAGAAACCATGTTTTTCTCATGGCCAGTTTTATGTTGGGTGCTCAAGAGTTGGTGACAGTAAAAATCTTTTCATTTTGTGTGCTGATGGGAAAACAGTCAGCATAGTCTATCCCGAAGCACTGCAGCGATAACATGTCATTGATTATATGGTATAAATATTTGATTTAATGTATTTTTCTCAACATTTACAGTAATAATAATAACTATTGTTTCTCGATTTCTCAATTCAGCAACTTTCATTAACATCTAAAAGATCACTACTTGGTGCTAATTCACTAAATATCAATTATCTATGCACTTTATTTAAACTTTTGAACCATTTGTTGAAAGTAAAGATAATCTTCAAGACTACTTTCCTTAACCTATCTTTACTTTATAGTTTTTTTTTCAATTTATAGTTACCATTTTTTTAGACTAAATTTTAATTCTGATCAAGACACAGAGTCAAGGTAATTCATACTGAACCTGAGCGAAGCTGGGTAATTCTGCTAGTAATAATAATAATAATTAATAATTCAGTTCATTCCTTTATTTACAAATATACACGAATTTACATACATGAGTATTTATTACACCTTTTTTTTTAAACTGACTTAGCAAGCGCACACACCTTACAGGCTGAAATCTTCTGGTTTTGGCATAATTATAATTTTTTTTATAAAGACTTAGGCTAATAATAATAATAATAATAATAATAATAATAATAATTTATTATTAATGATAATAATGATGTTATTATTATTATCATTATTATTATTGTTATTATTATTAATGATAATAATAATAAATGTTTTAATTTTATCTTTTAGCATCACTTTAACAACGAACTTAAAATAACACCGTACATAATAGTATTAATAATACTTGAGTGTTTTTTAGGGCGTAAAAAAGCATTTTCTACGCCTTAAGATAAACAAACGAAGGCAGATACGCGACACCTCAACACGTATCCAAACATCACTTCAACGATGTGACAAACACAGAAATGGATAGAAATGGATAACGAATGGATAATGCGATGAGTAATGAACCGAAGACATAATAAAATAAAGGAGGAGTCGCTATACAGGAGAAAATCGCAAAAAAGAACGACCATTTTATTTCTTAGCGAAAAGACGTGAATTTCGAAAAGATTGTAAAGGAAGGTTCGAGTGATGAAAGCCTTTATTGTAATATGTTTCGTCTTTTGTATTTTTTTTTTTTTTACGATTTTCAACCGGTTTTTTTTTTTATTTTCTTCTTTACCGTTCTTTTTCCCGGTTTTTTTAATCAATTTCCTAATGGCTTTTCACACATTTCGTACGGTTTTTTTCGTACATTTTCTGTAAACGTTTTTCGTACGCTTTCCGTTCTCCTTCTGTTTTTGGATACTTGTTTTTTTTTCATTATGTAAACGTTGAGATGTTCGAAGGACAGATAAGATCAATGAATGAATTCAGTGTCTGAAATTACGTTAAGGATAAGTGAAGAAAAGGAGGATTTTTTGAATATGAATGAAAATACAGGACTTTTAATTCAGTATTAATACGTGTATGTATGTATGTATGTTTGTGTATGTGTGTGTGTTTGACTACCCTACGAGACCGTGACAATCTTTAGTATATACATAGAACTCCTCGGGAAATGAATATGCGGGTGGCGATATTAGCGGTGTCACCATAGTTACGGTCCTTTTTATTGAGCATTCTTAAATATCATGTAAAAGGTGATATAATAAAGCTTACGTTAGGTTAGGTTAAGTTAATTTAATTGGGTTAAATGTTACTAGCTACAAATAGAAATGTAAAAATATCGCTGCTTTATAAGGTAACTAAACGTGTGTGTGTGTGTGTGTGTGTGTGTGTGTGTGTGTGTGTGTGTGTAAATTGAAGTGACAAATTAAAAATATTACAGTAAGTAACAAATTTTTAAATTCAGCTGAGCTTGCACTGACGCATCTGAAATATCTGTAACGGACTCGATATAGGTCTAAATTTTCGCGTCAAGACCACTCGTAAAGAGAACATTTCTCATCCACTCATCCTCATCTTAGTCCCAAATAAAGTTATAAGCTGAAAAACGATGGTTAAAAACGGTAAATTCGATGTATCATCTACGAGAGAAGGATATTCGTAAGATGTTTGCGTCTTGTGGCTAAAATTTTTCTGTTTTGCCGATTACGGGGCCTAAAATTAAATAACCTTTTACTTAAAATTCAGACTGTTTTATGAGAAAGTTTTTGGTGACGTTTGAAAATTAAATTTTTTTTTTTAAATTGTTAAATAACGAAGATTTTAATTAATTTAAGGTGAAACTCGAGGAAAAATATATTTTGAAAGTTTTATTTTTTATCATCGATCATCATATCAAAATTTTCTTTATTTTTCTGATAGAATTCGCCTAAAATACGTATTCTGAGTATATGCATGTTAGAATTCGTCAAAAAAAGATGTGCTGGGTATAGGTGTGTTAGAATTCGTCAAAAACTATATTCTGTGTATAGGCATGTTAGAATTCGTCAAAAAAAGATGTGCTGGGTATGGGCATGTTAGAATTCGTCAAAAAATATATTCTGGGTATATGCATGTTAGAATTCGTCAAAAACTATATTCTGTGTAAGGCATGTTAGAATTCGTCAAAAAAATATATTCTGGGTGTAATCACGTTAGAATTCTAGAATTCGCCTATAAACTATATTCTGGGTATAGGCATGTTAGAATTCGTCTAAAAACTATATTCCGGGTATAGGCATATTTCTCTCCAATATTAAATTAACCAAATTTAACTCTTCTTCTATTGAAATTAACATTTCTTAATGCAACATCCTCGTAAAAAAAAAAAAAAAAAAAATAATGATTCTTTTCCTAGTTTCTTCGTGCAAAAAAGAATATAAGATAAATCTTATTGTATTTCTGTATAATTTATCCTTCAAGAGAATTATTTTGACGTAGAATTACTGTATCTAAAAAAGCAAACAGGATTATTTAATTTTGATCACACTTCAAATTTATAGTGAGTAGTACTGTATTTAATGACTTCTTAGATCCCATCAACAGAATAAATGTCCGTTTGCACCGTCAAATACCAACTATATTTATGTATTTAATTGTAATCATATTTTTTAACGTTTATGAATGATTTATTCATTTTTTTGTTAATTCAATTATTCATTTTTACGTCATTTCATATTTATTCAGGTTTTGTATTCTCTCATTTTTCATTTATCTTCGTGTTTATTCAATTTCATTTGTTCCCTTCATTTGAAATATAACTTTCGTTTATTTATTATTTCATTTTTTTGTTTTTTTTTAACTTTATTAATCAAATGTTTTCTTAAGTTTTCGTTCAAATTCTTCTTATCTTTTAGCTCAATTTAATTCATTCTGATACGCGATTCATGTTCGTGTCTTTTAAATTTTTATTTTTTAATTCTACGTCTTCATTCATGTTACTTCACGGATGATCGGTATTATTTCACAATATTCATCACTCATTTCTCTTTTTTTTCGTTCATTCTAATTCTGACAAGAACGATATTCCTTCAGATAAAAATATTATTTCTACGTTAGTAAAATTGGTCTACATACGCTTTCGGAGGGCGAAGAATGTGTGTATTTTGGCTACCCGATACCTTAACAATAATTTACTGTTTCACGACGGCCTCAAATTCACTTAAAAACACAAGATAAATACGTCTCCATCAAATGCGCAAGAAAGCTGACAAATGAGCATTTAAGCTTACATGTTTTAACTTGATTTTTAACTCAAATTCTTGATTAACGTAAATATTTAGATAACTAAGCTAAAATTGTTTAATATATATATATATATATATATATATATATATATATATATATATGGCCGAGTCCTAGTCAATGTCATACACCGATTCCTAGTGGTTAAGCAACATTGGATCTGGATAGTAGTTGGATAGGAGACCATCCTCTGCGTCCAGATTATGTAGCGAACCGTGGTTCGGATCCCACGTCAAGCTGTAAGTCTCCTCCGTCGTATGACTTTAGATGTTGCGAAGGGGATTAAAACCCCCACCAAACAAGCAATATATATATATATTGTTCGTCGACATACGATAGAAAATGAATTTAAGTTTTCTCCAAATATCACTGAATTTCAGTCATGCATTTAATTTAAATACATTACTGACACACACACACACACACACACACACACACACACACACACAGATGGAATATGTTGTAACAATTGTATCAGTACGAAAAATGTTCATGCTTAACGAATTTCACGTTTTATCGTTTTAAACCCTAAATCTAACTCAATCTATTTCAAAGTAATTTCCACATGAAAATCATTTACGTACAGGGTGATTCAGGGTATCCATTAATCTTTACCTTTATACCTTACAGGGTGATTCTTTAATTATGTTACACTTTAAAAAAATAATTAAAAACAAACTAATTAATTTAGTTTATGAAATTTGCAGCACGATTATTGAAGAAAGATAAGTTTTTACGAACCTAAAACATATGTGACAAATATGGGCAAGGTAATTTCTTATTACGCCTTCGAGCAATTTGATGGTAGACCGTCAGTAGACCGCATACTACAGTAGCACCAATGCGGGTTTCTCGTCCAATCGTTATTTTTAGAGTTTCCGACGTCCTGGGATTTTCTTTGAAGACTCTCCTTCAGATATTTCCATAAGAAGAAATTATTGGGATTGATGTCGAGTGAAAGAGGAAATTACGCATGACCACAATCGTTAGGGTAGTTATGTAATAGTACCTGTTAGGAAGGCTCTTTGACTAAAAGCTTTATGCAAGAAGTCCAACCAGACACTTGCTGTATGAAGGTTTGGCCCGTAGTGCTGAAATCAAACGCTGTTCATATTAGTGCGTTGTCCAATGAGAAAAACTATGAACTGTTCTTGGAGTATGCGAGTGTAAACATTTTGGTCCAACACTGAATCAATAAAGACTGGGCCAAAAACAGCAGCACGGTGGAAGCCGTAATAAGAAATCACACTAGCTAGATTCATCACGTAATTTGGCAAAATGAAAGGACACTTTTGCGTGTGTGACTGTAACTAAAAATCCCATCCTTTCACAGTCATCATCTTGCCAAATTTCGTGAACTTAACTTCATTCAGTGATTTTTAATGAGTTTTGGAAAGTCTGTAATGACTTAAAAAATATCACACTGCATTTCAGTACATGACGTATATAAACTAAAGTGATTTAGCTTTACTTTTAGAAAAAATCTAAGGATATTTCTTTATCCAACATTAAAATAAATACAAATTTAAACAAATATACATTTTTCATAACTATTGTGGAAGAGCTTCAAAACATTTTGTACAACACAGAAATGGAAGTTAAAATCATAATAGACGTTCATTTGTATTCCGCGAGTCTATACTGAATTCTGAGATCTGATTCATTTTGAATTTGTTTAAGGTTATTGTGGAGGTCTGTCCATATCCACAACTGGTAAAAATAGATGAATTCCCAAGATTTCAGATTTTCTGATATAAAAATAGATTTAATAACGTCAGAGGAAGGTAAACACAGAAATCTGTTACCTGGAAGGTGCGCCTAAAGCGTGTATTTGATATCAGTGGATGATAATTAGATTCCCTGAGGTGTATTCAAAGATAATTTGATTGTTTTTACAACCCAATTCAACCTCATATCCCTCAAAATTTAATGAAAATCTCTCTCTCTCTCTCTCTCTCTCTCTCTATATATATATATATATATATATATATATATATATTATTATGCGTCTCGGTGGTGTAGTGGTTAGCGTCGCTGACTACAAATCCATCGGCCCCTGGATCGAGACCCGGTGACGGCAGGCGGCGCGCAGCAAACCCCAGCTGTTCATCCTTCCACACAATAAAAAAAAATTGGTTATTAGATAAGTAGGTACCCTGGGTAGCCTAGTGGTTAAGACTCTGGGCTGGTGATGGGGCGTGGTTCGGATTCCACGTTAAACTGTAGGTCTAAGGTGGAGTGACAAGCTTAACCTTCGTCAGAATGAACAATTTGGGCGGAAGCAAAACCAAGGTTAACCAAGATTATATATATATGTGTGTGTGTGTGTGTGTAGTGACTTTATATATATACTATATATAACTCTCCACGAAAATGCTCGTGAAACAAGTGCTCCTGACCCAATTGGAATTAAAGGCGCTGTCGCAGTGCTTGTAAATATGATCAAAAAGTCTATCTATGGAGGTGGGAGTCATCGCATGAACGTGAGATTACAAATCATTTCCATTTCAACAAAGCAAAGTCGAAACAAGAAAAAATGTTGGATGTCGTTTGTGTTAAAATTAATTAAAATTCAATAAATGCTTTAACGATGATGCATCGTTTTGGGGAAATATTTTAGCAGAAATACGCCAATATTCAAATAAAGGCGTAATCTCTATCTATCTATCTATCTATCTATCTATCTATCTATCTATCTGCCTATCTATCTCCATATATATATATACACACACACACACACACCACTCAGTTAAAATTCTTTAAGAGCAATTACATGACAAGTTATGACAGTACAATATCTTAATATAATTTAAATGTAATTTGATATGCATATTTTTTTTTTTTTTTAAACATTTCCTGAGATGTAATTTTTTTATTACTTAAGTGACATCATTTTTTTCTACTTACAAAAACATAAATTACTTATTACGGAGTAATTTTTATGAACAAAAATGTTCATAGTTTCATGGAAGAAAAATTGGTTGGTTTGTGACTCTTTGACCTTGGTCGGTTATAATTACAGAGGAAATTATTAAATTGTCATTTTATTATCACTAATTACTTATTTTAATTGTAATTAATTATAAATAAATATAATTCTTAGCGTATAAAAGAGGAATTGTGCTTATAAATATTTAAAATCTGATTAATGCGTAACCTTTTTTTCTTTCTTCCTGTAAATATATATATATATATATATATATATATATATATATATCTATATGTGTGTTACAGGGAATTTGTGTAATTGGGGATTTCATGAAATCCCTGAAATGTTCAGGGATTTCATGTAAGGTTAAGTCGTGATATTTTTTGTTAAATCTACGGGAAAATTATTGAATCCCCAGTTAGGTTAATTGAATGACCGGTTAGGTCAGCTGTACGTCCTTGACGATTAGTTAGGTTAAGTCGTGATATTTTCGTTAAAACTAACGAAATATCACGACTTAACCTAACCAATCATCAAGGGCGTACAGTTGACCTAACTGGGCATTCAATTGACCTAACCGGGCATTCAGTTGACCTAACCGGGCACTCAGTTAACCTAACCGGGTATTTAGTTGACCTAACCGGGCATTCAATTAACTTAACCGGACAGAAAAATAACGGTCGAAATCTATTCACACAAATACTTAGTGACATAAGCCAATATTACTAAAGAATACAATAACTCTTGTATTAGTTTTCAGTTGTATTGTTATAGTTTTTGACCTAATACAAAATTACAATAACAAACATAACCTTTGAACCGCTCATTTCTCCAAAAAACGACTTACAGTTTTTAAATCAGCGTAAAAATCTACATTAAATATCTTATTTTCAACAAAATCGGAAACAGTACATGAAACGAAAAAGATCCAATCCCTAGTTACACAGATTCCCTGTAACATATATACACTATATACCGTATATATATATATATATATATATATATATATATTATATAATAATATATATATATATATATATATATATATATATATATATAGTGAAGATTAAATCTTCTTTTACACCCACACACACACACACACACACACACACACACACACATTAATTAACTAGTAATGGTAGAGCTATATAGAATCTCGACTACATTTAACAGACCTAAGAACTTTTAACGGGTTAAAGAGGGCACTTAGTTTATTATTATGAAAAACAAAGCATAAACTATAAAACAAATGTTATTTTAACTGAAAAGAAAATAACATGCAGTTAATACGCGTCAGACCTTTTAACTTAAAAAGGAATATTGACGTTTTAACTCAGTTCAAAGAAATACACTTTTACACAAAGTACCTCAAATTAAGTGAAATTTATCACTGTAAAAACTGTCAATTTTCGAACGGAAAGTAGAAAGAAAGACTAAATATTGTGCTCTCTATTATGATAAAGTATTTCAAGAATACAGGGTGGCCACAAAGTATTCCCTTTGCGTGAAAAACAAAGGCAATATACGGATATGCTGTAATTTTATTGCAAAGGGACTTTGTGGCCACTCTGTACAGTGGTAGTAGGTTAAAGAAGATCGAGGGTAGAGGAAGTGGTTCTCTACTTGATAAGCAGGTTTTCCTGAGACTAAACGAAAAATACAAAGGGTATATTTCTATATAGGGGGTTAAAGAAACCCATATCATTTTATTCTCGGGGCATCGTTCAACTACCCATAAATACTTAAACATTTTTTACAATCAAAATGCCATTAGTCCATTTTCTAGTCTCACTTCAAAAATAGACATAGCGGATAGTTTTTAGAATGTATGATAAAATTGATAAGGAAATAGTCTTTGCTAACTGTATCAAGTAAAGTATAGAGTCTTCCTTATGATTTCGGCCATTTCATCAGCTTGATACGCCGACTATTTTTTCAATAGAGAATTTGGTGTTAAAAAGGGTCTAAAAATCTTTTAGATTCTTTAACTCTAAACTTCCAGCATAAGACTGTACAGTTCATTTTTCCTGCTGACTGACTTCAGTAAAACTATAACACCCTCGGTCATCGTCAGACTTTTGCGGGATACCAAATATTTCACTGGTAAACCGTGAATAATAATAATAATAATAATAATAATAATAATAATAATAATAATAATTTGTGGTTTTCTTATCTTTTTCATGATATACCCAAAATCTGGATGTCATATGTCGGGTAAAACAGGTTTTTAAAATTTTCGTCCAGAACACGTTACATGTATTTATTAAGTGTATATATAATGTTTAATTATATATATTAGCTGTAACGCAAAGACGAAGCGATATTGTTTCTTTATCTCCAACATCACTTGGGACACTATTCATCTGTTGAGGTTTACCGTTTAATGTAAAATGTAGGTAATTTATGCTCTTTTGACCCTTTACTACCCAGGAGTCTTTCTGGGCATGAATAAAATCGTCTGGCGTTAGTCATGCAGAACAAAATCAGCAAACGCCGTTAAGCGTTAAGCGGTTAAGGTTCATAGGATAGAAACGAGCATAGATTTGGTTTCATTAACAATGAAATTAATATTGTTTTATGCATAAAATTCATCTTACAACCTCACTACCTCACTAGTAACAAAGTAAATTGTCTCGTCTTAGTATTTACCTCCGCAACATCCTTCTTTTCCAGCAAGGAGCTAGAACTGTCAAGATACACATGCGCTAAAGAGTAAAGGTAACAGCAAAGACCCCTGTCGTATTCCACAAAAGGTCTTTTAAAAAAAATATCAGAATACATTTCCCAATTGAACAGTAAATTTATGCTGGAAGTATACGAGGACATTAATATATTACGTATATGATTTGATATATTATCTTTTTTTTAAGATTTTCGCTCTATCATGAAACTTTCTCTATTGTAATCAACCCGATTGTACTTTTTTGCTTATGTCAAGGAAACAGATTAAAATCGCTGATTTAGTTTCCTTTCACACAATTTTTGATCTTTCAAAATATTTATTATTTGTAGCAGTTCACAAAAAGTCTTCCATAACGACAACAAAAAAAGTTTTTTAATCAATTGAACGGTAAAGGGAGAAACACGAGTATTTCATCCTTAGTTTTGCGCTGGGTATTGCGTAACTGTACTTTTTTCTTAACGAGTTACAAAATATACGCCATAAAAAATTCTGCACTAATTGTATAGGATCCTATTACGGGCTACTTTGTGGGCCACGTCACAACACCACTTCCCGTTACATCGGCGAGGTTAAGCAACGTTCGGTCTCATCAGCAGTTCGATGGGAGACTGTTCTCTGCATCAAGATGATGTAGCTACCCAGGGTTCGGATTCCACGTAAGGCTGTAAGTGCTCTCAGTCCCTTTGCTGTTATGAAAACCCCAAATAGGACCTACTACGAAAGAGCATAGAAAACAGGAAATATATATATAATTATATATATATATATATATATATATATATATATATATATATATAAATAGATAGATAGCCCCACACCCGTTTTAGGGGTTCGCGTAATACTTTCTTCATCTGAACTGAGAGATAATCCGGAGTTTAATTTCAGGGAGTGAAATCTGAATAAATTTTCAGGCATTATTTAATAAAGTATTTAGGATGTAAATTGGAATCCTCTCTTCTTACACTATTAAGAATGTTAGAGTAACGAGTTCTCCACTTATTGGCAATGTTCTGATCCCCAGTAATCCAATCGATAGACGCAGGCAGGCAGAAAGGAGAGAGAGAGAGAGAGAGAGAGAGAGAGAGAGAGAGAGAGAGAGAGAGAGAGAATTTGCTTAAATTTTTATTATTTCTAAAATTGTTTGTAATCATAATTTAAGTGTTTTAAGAACCCGAATGTTTTTAATCAAAGGACATCGCAGAATTCTCAAAGACCTTTTTCTCCGTTGCCATGGATTAAGGGTCGAATCTACGGTATACCGAACACACTTCAGTATCTTGTAAATAGTTCATACTGGGACGCTCCTTTTTCCAGTTAACCGTTCATAAGTGCTGTCAAGAATGTTAATAAAAAAAAAATACATTTAACCCGCAATAATTTTCTTATAACAGCTGTTTTAATTGGCTCTCCTTCTCTCCCCCCCTCCCCCCTCCCCCTAACTATGATAATGCAATAAATATCAATAACATTATGTAATAATAATCATTAGGACAGTATATATATATATATATATATATATATATGTGTGTGTGTGTGTGTGTGCGTGTGTGTTGTGTGTGTGTGTATAAACTGTATCGAACACAAGGTAACACAAATAATTTACAATCGCAGCCTACTTACCAACGACAACAACAAAAACTATATAAATTGTATATATGCGAGGTTCATATACAAATCTAAAAAACTCTCCCAAAATAAATTATAATTTTAATTGTACATTTTTATTCATAAGATTTATCTATTATATATACGTACTTTATTATAACGCTCGCCTTAACGCGCGAGAGATAGCTTTCCTACGACCTATAAATCTTCGGGCCAAATAAAACGTTAAATAAGTCATGAATTATAACGCAACTATAACGTGTAACTTTATATATGACTATAATTCCGCGTTGTCAAACGCACAGTAAATTCGTTAAGAAAGGTCTTATATATAAAATTATATGCTCATTAAATTATATACACTATATATA
>JAJOZX010004286.1:180000-182500 GCA_023014485.1 Bathynomus jamesi
GGACACGAATGGTGTTGCGGTGGACATCTTCAAAAGAAGGTTAGACGCCTGGCTCAGAACAATACCCGATGAGCCGGGCGTACCTAGCTATGTAAAGTGGAGAGTACAAGAAATCAACTCACTACTTCACCAGGCCAACTCGAGAAGAGGGGCGACAAGTTAATCTTTGTGAAATGAGGAATCATCGCATGGAACATTTGAAAAGTTGAAAGAAAAGGTATAAATTATATATACAGTATATATATACACAGCGTGTCCCAAAGAAATGTATACCCACTTTGTTCGATAATACCAGCTATGAGGATAATAAATATATTACTTTTTATATGTTTTTAATAAAGAATTTTCTCCTGAATCTAAATATGTAATTATTTTTATTAAAAATTGAAAAACAAAAACGTTACAGATGTTTAAATTATAATTATTATTTTCGAGACTTCATGTGCGATATTTTCTAATATTTTTGCACGTATACGAGATAAGTTTGAAACCGACGGCACTGTGCAAAACTTACAAAAACAACGTTCTGGAAGACGTCGAACATCTTAGATAAAGTGTCATTTAACCATGGAATTTGTAAATTTTTGAATTAACTAATAATTACAACATTTATGCTTCAATATCAACACTAAACATAAGTATCTCAAAACAGTCGGTTAAAATATTAGAAAATATCGCACATGAAGTCTCGAAAATAATAATTATAATTTAAACATCTGTAACTTTTTTGTTCTTCAATTTTTAATAAAAATAATTACATATTTAGATTCAGGAGAAAATTCTTTATTAAAAAACATAAAAAGTAATATATTTATTATCCTCATAGCTGGTATTATCGAACAAAGTGGGTATACATTTCTTTGGGACACGCTGTATATAATAGGGCCTATATATACAATAATAACAATAAAAAGTTTGAGGTTTCCTAGAAACAACTCTCTCTCTCTCTCTCTCTCTCTCTCTCTCTCTCTCTCTCTCTCTATATATATATATATATATATATATATATATATATATATATATATATATATATATATGTTTATCACAGTTATTAAACCACCAAGATAAAATACCAGAAACATTGTGCCAAGGTCAAAATGTAGATGTAATCTATACCGATTTTGCTAAAGCCTTCGATAAATGTTATCAGAAATTATAGCACACAAACGTAAGAAAACAGGAATTATTGGAAATCTTGGACGATGGATATTTAATTTTTTGACTCAAAGAACACAAAGAGGGGTAGTAAATGGAGTCAAGTAGTCTGAAGTCTCAGAAGTCGTGAGCGCTATCCCGCAAGGTACGGTATTAGCTCCCTTGTTGTTTATAATAATGATTGTAGATATTGATGTAGATATTATTGACAGTGTCGTATCGTGTTTCGCCGACGATACAAAGATCCGCAGGGAAATATCAAATGATAGTGACAAAAAGATTACAAAATGACACAGAAACATTATTCGAGTTGGCGGAAGACAACAATATGAAATTCAACGAAGAAAAATTCCAACTCATAAGATATGGTAACAACAAAGCGCTGTAGAATAAAAATGAAAACGACGATGGAAAATATGTTGGAAATACGAGGCCTGAAACTTTTTAATATCGTGCCGAAAGGACTGAGGAACTTCCATCACACCAACCTGAATAATTTCCTCAACCAACTGGACAGGTTGTTGTTCATAGTCCCTGATTAGCCTTGTGTAACTAGCTACGAGGGCAGAAGGAGAGCGGAAACCAATTTCCTCCTCCACCAAATCCCGCAAATGAGGTGGGATGCCGCCGCAGGTCGATCCTGAAGCGTCGTTCGAAACCAACAAAAGTGTGTGTGTATATATATATATATATATATATATATATATATATACGTGTTACTTTCGTGAAATAATTTTCATATATATATATATAATTACTTTTTAAATGAATTTTCGGAATAGAATGGAATGGGAATGGGCCCCACCCAAAGGGGGTGTTCCTAAAATTAATTTGGAAAGTAATTTCACTACAGTATATATATATATATATATATATATATATATATATATATCCTGAAGAGCGTGAACATAGTCCCAATATATAGAGAAGGAGATCGATCCGAGGTCAAAAATTACAGGCCAGTGTCGCTTACATCTCATCTCATCAAAATATTTGAAAGAATAGTTAGACAGAAAATCTGACTTTTTGGAAACTCATAAAAATTCAACGATAACCAACATGGGTTTCGGTCAGGCAGATGATGCCTATCACAACTAATGGAACACTACAACAACATTATTGGTGCACTTGAAAGTAATGAAAACTATGATGTAGTAACAGACTTTGCCAAAGCGTTCGACAAGTGCGACCATGGAATCATAATACACAAACTGAAATATATGGGAATAATAGGAAAAGTAGGGAAATAGATATATAAATTCCTTAGTGAGCGGCGGCAAGTCGTTTACAGTACAAGGAGTATCTTCATCAGAATCAGAGGTCTTCAGCTCAGTACCACAAGGAA
>JAJOZX010004286.1:190000-242500 GCA_023014485.1 Bathynomus jamesi
TGAATAGTCTTGTTCCTCTGACGACAAAGCTACTTTATTTCAGTGCTGACGTCGTTCATTGTCTAGTTTTTAGTTTAGGAATATTGCGTATTCTGATTTTCATATTTTTCATTGTTGATGGGATAATAATTAGTTAAGTTTAAAGATAGTTACTGGTCTCGCCATGCGTGTACCTCTTTCTTTTTCTTCTTACCAGCGAATATATATTTAATTTACGTAATCTTTCCCAGTAATTTAGTTCTTTGCAGCCATTATTGATCTTGGCTGTAAAATTCCTTTGAATTTCTTATGGCTGACTAATTTCTTCCATTTTACTCGTATATGGGGATGTTAAGACTGAGCAATAATGATAATGATAATAATGATAATAATAATAATGATGAAAATAATAATGATTGGGGTTGTTTAACCTCTTTCTCAACATCTAAGGTCGTATGATGGAGGCGACCTACGTGGGATCCGAACCACGGGTCGTTACATAATCTGGAAGCTAAGGACAGTCTCCCATCTAACTACTACCCAGATCCAATGTCGTTTAACTTCGCTGATCAACGGGAAGCGGTGTTACGACATTGGCTACGACGCGACGTAGCCCAACTTCGAGTGTTCTCAGCAAAGGAATTATTATATTCCTGTCCCTCTTTTCAAAGGTTCTCAGTATCTGTCCAGTTATTCTTTTTGCTTTGTTTATAGCTATCTTGTTTTGTGTCTCAAATTTCGCATCGTCGGTCATTATAACTCCTAAATTTTCTGTTCTTAAGTTTTTCTGAGTTGCCTGTCCATTTTGGGAACAGTAATTCATAGTTTTTATTACCTCATTTTTTTTGTATCTTAAGAGCTGAAAATTTTCGGTGTTAAATTTCATGTTGTTGTCTTTTAAGCATGCGTATGTGTACATGTTGTCTATGTCCGTTTGAAAGGATTCTATACCAATCTGATTTCTAAGTTTTCTAATAATTTTTGTATCATCAGCAAAGTATGTTGTTTAATATTATTAATTACTGCATTAACTATATCAGTTAACAAGATTTATGAATAGTAATGGAGCTACAACTGTTCCTTGCGGTACCCCCGATTCTGTTGACGATACTATTTAGACTACCAACTTGCTGCTGCTCTCTGAGTAAGTTAGAAATCCATCTTCCTATTTGCCTGTTATACCCATATATTACTTTTTACGTGCTAATATTCCACGATCACATTTGTATATTACATCATGTATATGTATATTATATAATAATTTTCAGCTTTCAAATGCACTGATTATGTTTTTCGAATGTTCTCTTAACTGTGATAGGTACGATCTTCCTGATCGAAATCAATGTTGGTTCTCATTGGATTTTTTCTGTTCCTCCAAAGAGTCATAAATTTTTCGTCTCTAATTATTGTTTGGAAAATTTTGGGGAGGTGGAATGTCAATGACGCTCGTCTATAGTTCTTTGCTTGAGATCAATCTCCTCCTTTATATACAAGAACAATATTAAACACACACACACACACACACACACACACACACACACACACACACACACACACACACACACAGAGATAGATAGATAGATAAATAGATAGATAAATATAATTTCGCAGATGCAGGAACTTTCAAAGTTTCTTTGAATTAATGTTAATTTATTCGCGTGAACATCTTAAAAAGATTCTTTTCGCTCATCACAGAATGAGAGGTAAACAAAGATGCCTTTATTCTCTAAATACTATTAAGATAATCCAACCATTCCCAGCGTATCACTGGTGGTACGCTGCGATCTTTTAGGTGCTCCGCAAGAGGATTTTAATATGCGGCTTGCTACGTAGTTATTGCTTCAGTGATATTACTTTTAAAAAATAATATTAGTTGTAAGTTAACAACCCTCAACCTTTCCGACTGTGATACTCAGAAAAGTATGGTGGTACATCAACCTAAAGGTTCTGGAGCTCCTGAGATAACCCATTGTGTGAAACTTAGAGAGAAAATTATAATTATCTCCTTAAATGCGCCTCGGTGGTGTAGTGGTTAGCGTCGCTGACTACAAGTCCATCGGCCTCGGGATCGAGACCCGGTGACGGCAGGCGGCGCGCGGCAAAAACCCAGCCGTTCATCCTTCCACAAAATAAAGAAAGTGGTTGGTAGATAAATGGGTACCCTGGGTGGCCTAGTGGTTAAGACGCTGGGCTGCTGGTGAGGCGTGGTTCGGATTCCACGTTAAACTATAGGTCTAAGGTGGAGTGAAAAGCTTGACCTTCGTCAGAATGAACAATTCGGGCGGAAGCTAACCAAAGGTTAATCAAAGGTAAATATGAGTCCAATATCACGGTCTTAAAAAGTTGGGCTGCCACATATTAATGTCATGCACTATAAGAAAGATTTTGATCCCGGGATTACGAGGGCCACTCAATATATTTTGCCCCACCTTTTTTTCTTTCCAAGTTTCCTTGCAAGTTCCAGAAATTTTGCACCCAAGTAGTTACATACTTTTTTTACAAGTTTTTATTTTTCCACATAGTGTCCATCCTTTTCTACGGCTTTCCCCCACCTCGAAACAAGGACCTTTATTCCTTGCTGGTAAAGGTCCGCTGGGTTCCGCTGGAGCCACCTCTTAACCTCCTCAACAACCTCATCGTCACTCTGAAACTTTCTTCCGCGAATAGCATCCTTCATTAGCCCAAACAAATGGAAGTCTGAAGATGCCAGATCCGGGCTATATGGAGGGTGGGGTAACACAGTCAAGCGCATTTTTGTGATGGCCTCTCTTGTTTATAAACTGTTGTGTGGTCGTGCGTTATCGTGCAAAAGAATGACGTCTTCCAGTTTTCTCTCCGGTCAAACTCGCTTTATACGTCTCTGGAGTCTCTGTAGGGTAGCAATATATGCTTCCGAGTTGATTGTTTGTCCTTTCTTCATCGTGTCCACCAGAATCACCCCTTTCATGTCCCAGAAGATGGTGGCCATAACCTTTCCTGCAGAGGGAGCCATTTTGAACTTTTTCTTGCGTGGGGAGTCTGCATGATGCTACTCCATGGATTGGCGTTTTGTTTCAGGTTCAAAGTGGTGCACCCAAGTCTCATCCCCAGTCACAATTCGTGAAAGGAAGTCATCCCCTTCTATCTCGTATCGAACCAACGACTCAGAAGCAATTTCTTTTCTTTGGGCTTTGTGATCTTCAGTAAGTTCGCGAGAAACAAACCGTGAACACACTTTTGAGTATCCCAGTTGCTGAATTATCATATTCACACTTCCTTCACTAATTCCTAGCTCCAGTGATAGCTCCTTGTATGTGATGCGCCGATTTGATCGAATGATGCTGTTAGCATGTTGCACAGTGTGAGATATCACAGCCGATACCGGGCGACCGCTGCGTGACTCATCATCGAGGCTGGCTCTCCCTCTCTCCGATGATCTCGCACGTTTAGACCAGCGTCCAACTGTGCTTCGATCAACAACAGCATCTCCGTAAACGTTTTGTAGACGTTTGTGAATATTTCCAACTGTTTCCTTCTCTGTGGTTAAGAACTCGATAACAGCTCTCTGTTTACGATGCACATCACTGTCAATCGCCATTTTCGAAACTGCGTTAACCATCGGTTTTATACAAGGGCGTTTAAAAGCGGTTTTATACAAGGAGGGGAGGTTCAAACTGGAAAAATCCGGTTATGTGAAGCGGAGAAAGTTCAAACTTACGGCTCAAAAGACATTTCAGCCCCATGGCCTATTATTTAGCTAAGAAAAAGGGTGGGGCAAAATATATTGAGTGCCCCTAGTACATTGTTGTCGAAGTCATTGTTCACTGTAATTATTACCGTAATTACATTGTTACACGTGTAATTAATACTGGTTAATAGAATTAAAGTTGTTGGATACGTGCATTCACTGGTTTAAAAGCACTTAAACTTGGGTAATAGGTGTGGTAGAATTCTTAATTCAAATCCAGATCACTTTATATCAGTAGTCAATTTTTATTCCACGACAACAACCATAAACTGAACTCAATTAAGTTAAGGCAATGTGACGCAGATAAGCTCTTTCTATACTAGATTTCATTAAGTTTTATTAAATATATTTTATGATGTAAATTATGGTTATCGATCGTACGAATGTAAACAAAATATCAGAAAAATACAATGATGATTTTTGCATTTTAAAATTTATACCTTTACAAAGACTGCAAAATACTTATGTATATCTACATGTACAGGGTGTCCCGCTTTAAAGTATCCCGACAAGTTCCTGCTGGAGGTTGTCTTTCCCTATCATTGCTGTATTTTGTTATGGTATTGCGCGAAAGGCCTAAAGATTTATGTAGGTCTATTTATATCGACGACAGCCATTTCCAACATCTGATGTAGTACGTTACACACACACACACACACACACACACATAATAAAGATCCGGGTACTTCCAAGCGGGACACCCTAAATATAATTTGTCTGAGATATGGTGTATACGTCATTATAGTGTCGAATGGATTAAAATATATTATCTTTGAAAGTATGAGAACTGTTTTATGGCAATACATTAAATACATTTACTTTTTAGAAAACGAAAATGGAACGGAACGAATAAGGGTAGACTTAATCATTTTTCTAAATATTAAGCTTTATATTTAAGAGGATGAGACTTAAATTTAATGGAACAATGATGTTACTCTCTCTCTCCTTCTCAGTTATTAATTTTAGAGATTAATTCAGAAGTAAAAAGTAGATAGATTAACACAATTATATTCCGTACTAAAGTCTAAATTAAAGAACGATATAAATTACGTGGAGGTATTGAAGAATAGGGACTCCAGCCTTCTTTAGTTAGCTTTATAAGGCTAACTAACGAAAATATCATGACCTAACCTAACCAATCGTCAAGGGCGTACAGTTAACCTAACGATTGGTTAGGTTAGGTCGTGATATTTTCGTTAGTTAGCCTTATAAGCCTAACTAAAGAAGGCTGGGGTCCCTATTCTTCAATAGCTCCAATTACGCGATATAAATTTAGCAAAGTAGTTCCTTACAAAAAGTTTACCATCACACCAGGTCGATCCTGAACCGTCGTTCGAACCCACACAAAGTAACGCAAAGTAAGTAACATATTTCTGTCATTCGTACAGAATTAAATGTTATGAATGGGGTACGTAATAATCTCAATAAATAATAGAGCTGACAAACGTACATTTAAAATTGTAGGTTAAACTACTCAAAACATTTGGGTAAAATTACTGTACATCAGAACTTGTTGGTAACTTTTCCAACAATCTTTGATGTGAAAACTGTAACAAAACTTTATATAAAAAAAAAGTCCGTAACTATACTTTAAGTAAGTTTTAATTCTAGTGAAAAGGTTACCGTAAAAAAATTACATCAACTTTTGATGTAATTTCATCAAAACATTTTAAACAACGTAAAACTTTAACAAAAATTTGATATTCTTCGTTATATTATAAATAGTTTTCAGACTTTGTTTGAACTGAAAACTAACAATTCAGTCAGCCGAAACAACGAAGTTTTCTTACCAACGTGATTTTGTTTTCAACATATATATATATATATATATATATGGGATGAATTTCACAGCTTTGAATACACGAAAGGCCTTGGAATCGTTTTTCTTTTTCCTTTTGGGTTTGCATCATATATATATATATATATATATATATATTATATATATTATATTTATGTTTGTATATGATTTTGATGCAAATATCAAATATAAATTGTGAATTTCATTTGAAATTTGATTGTGTTTATAACAAATCAACAAAAAGGATGTTGATCGGTGGCGTTAAAGGAAATTGTTTTAAAATCAGCTCATTTGCGTACATTTTTTGTTTTTACATTAATTTATGCCATAATTATTCTGTGTGTGTGTGTGTGTGTGTGTGTGTGTGTGTGTGTGTGTTTCTACATGTATTCATATAAATGGAATTAAAAAATTCAATTCGGGTACAGCTGGCAGTAATATATATATATATATATATATTTTTTTTAATTGGGGTTGTTTAACCTCCTTCGCAACATCTAAGGTCATATGACGGAGGGGACCTACAGCTTTACGTGGGATCCGAACCACGGGTCGCTACATAATCTGGGAGTTGAGGACGACTGTCCCCTCCAACTATTACCCAGACCCACTGTCGCTTAACTTCGCTGATCTCCGGGAAGCGGTGTTACGACAATGGCCACGACGTAGCCCATATAATATATATATATATATGCTCTCTCTCTTTACTGAGGTGGAATGACACGCTTGACCTTCGTCAGAATGAACAATTCGGGCGGAAGCAAAACCAAGGTAAATAGATGTTACAGTCAAAAGCCAGAAACAGTTAATACGCGTATTGACTAACTTTTTGGTATTGACTAATTTCGGCTTTAGACTGTAACATATATATATATAATAATAATAATAACCTAACCTAAACTAATCTAACCTAACAGTCAAAAGCTGAAATCAGTTAGTATGGGTAATGACTAGTCAATATGCGTATTGACCAGTCATTACCCGTATTAACTGATTTCGACTTTTGACTGTAACACACACACACACACACACACACACACACACACACACACACACATATATATATATATATATATATATATATGGGTGAAAATAAGCTTTACAATATTAATTATTTTATCATAAAATATAATTTCGAATTGGACTGTTTAACAAACTGTATATTTTTCTCTTTAATTTGGCTGTTCAATTTTAGGCTTTACTAAGCTCTCATTTTAATTATAAGATAAAACAGACATTTCATAGGTAGTCATAATTATTATTATGAAACATATGAATATTATGATTAATTGTAATTAGGATTAATTATAAGATAAAACAAACGTTGCATAGATAAGATTATGAGTAAAGGTTATCTTTTTAGGACACACAAACGAACTTATAATTGAAATATGTGTGTGTGTGTGTGTGTGTGTGTGTGTGCGTGCTTTACGAGTTGTTTAATTAACCATTTGCTGCCGAGATTGACTGAATTATAGATTCACCCTTTTGCAGTTGCCGCAAAAGGGTTAATATACAATAGAATGGTTCGTCCGACTTTAGTCGATCTCGGCGGCGAAAGGGTTGAGAATTTGATGATGAGAGCCAAATGCTAGGTCCAAGGTTTTCGAGATGCATGGATACTCTGGTTTGAAAGATTGGGGGTCATAAACAGGGGTAAAGATGGATTGAGGAAGGCTGTTCCAGAGTTCACCGATTGAGTAGATGAAAGAGTGAGAATACTGATCAACCACCTTTACGTTAGAGAGTTGGACAGAAAAGGGATGATAATGTGTCGAAAGTCTGGTACTGCTGCGTGTCCTCCTTAAAGGAGGAAGCGTGCAATTAGAGAGTTCAGAAGAGCAGCGTCCGTTATAATAGCGATAGTGAAGAGAGAATGAGGTAATATTGCGGCGAAGAGAAAGGGACTGAAAACAGTCAGTAAGAAGCGAGAAATTGATGAGACGGAAAGCCTTTGTTTGATTTCACCCGGCCAAATAGGGTTGTGCGAGTCGAACCACCCCACGCATGAGGTTAGATTAAATTAGGTTAGGTTAGGTTACTCTAGGTTAAATTAGATTAGGTTAGGTTTAGTTTGGTTTCGTCGACAAAATAGGCATAGTTCCGCGAAAATGGCTACGACGCATTAGTGTAGTTAATAAATATGCGTAAATCCCATAAAAAAATATTCCTAAGAAAGCTTCAATGTAAATTTCCTGTCACGTGTCGTACAAATCTCTCCTTCAATAATACGAGTACTAAGAAATAAAAAATTTTGCCTCCTGAAAACGGGAAATTTTCAGTCCTTTGCCGGACGGAACTTTTTTAATAAATATATTTTTTTATCGTAAAGCAGTGGAAATTCTGGTTTTATTGATAGTTCCTATGATATCTAAGTCCTGAAATGCATTTCCGTCTTCGAGAGGAACTGCCTAGCTATTGACATTATGGGAAAAAACCCTTGCGTAATTTAGTTTATTTTCTGAAGAGCGCCTAAAACAACTCTACGCCGGGCAATGGGGTTGTGCATGTAACGCTGTAAAAGACGCATGAAGGGAAGAAGTCAGCTCTGTTACTGATAACGTCGGGGGACGTGGAAGATGGGGTGGGGGTTCTCTTGGTAATGAAGTTAACCTGAAGGAGATCGTCCATCTGATGGAAAGGTTGTTGTGGTGCCTTCTTGAATAAAAAAGATTCGTCCCATTGTGACTATCTTTCTTTAATTAATGTATTTCGTGTTTAATTCATTAAAGGTTTTGAATAAAGATAAATATATATGTTCACTGCACTTATTGAAGCCAAAATCAATTTGAAGAATCTTAACAGACTCTGAAAGAGTCATTAACAAATGTTACCAAAATTTTAACAAGCTCTTTTGTCCCTTTAAGACCCAAAGCGTCATTTTACTCCTCTGTTCCGGTTAACGCCAGACGATTTTATTCTGTCTAATAATTATAAATCCTATTCTTACTGGCTCTAAGTGACCAATTTATGCTAATGTGATGTACTGTACTGTAATTATAATAGCTAAAAAACAAATTGTATACATATATATTATACAGAAGCTGAGGGAAAATTAAAGAAATTAGTCGACCTCCAAAACCGATGCTTCATCAGAAGTACTTAATTTGGGTATGTATCGTACACTGAAAATAAAATTTCAAGAATAAACTACGCAAAAAGAATACCCTTCATTGGTTCTCGTGTTGTGTAAGTGTTCTTGCCGTTTTTAACGAGTTGTTTTTTTGTTGTTTGGTGTTCTCTTGCCTGGTTGCAATTCAGAGCATGAAGAAGGAATGCAAGAAGTCGGTGCATGAAGAACTCCGAGTGGCAATATCTACCATAAAACCCAGAGTCTAACGACTCTGTTCGACTACACCATCTTGAATGGTGTAATGGTAAGAAGCTATACTCAGAACGTTGCCCTGCGACGCGAGGACGAACCCTCCGTAGGTTCTGCACGTTTTACCTCAGCCTTTGTATTAAAATCAATCTACAGTTACTATAGTTTCCTATGATATATATATATATATATATATATTAAGGAATATACTGTGTGTGTGTATATATCAGAAAAATATAGTAACTGTAGATTTTGCGTAAGGTTAAGTCGTGATATTTTCGTTAGTTTTAACGAAAATATTACGACTTAACCAATCGTCAAGGGCACACAGTTGACCTAACCGGGCATTCAGTTAACCAGGTATTCAGTAATTTTCCCGTAGGTCTCTCTCTGTCTCTGTCTCTCTCTCTCTCTCTTTATGTGTGTGTGTGTGTGTAACTGAGCATAAGTGGGGTCGAATGTGTGATAATTCACAGATGTAGTGGGGTAATTTTTTTGTGAGGTAACACTTTTGGTGTTTCGGAAAATTAAAAAATGTATTAAAAAATATAGAAATATTTTTATTGTCTGAAAAAAGATATGTTAGTCCTGATTAGGTTATGTTAGGACTTAGGTTAGACTAGATTAGTGAGTACCTCGCTATTTAATGACTTAACAGAAAACACTGTTCAAACACTTATTTGCGCCCGAGACACTTATCACGCTCTTCTCGGTTGAAAAGAACTAAGGTTAGGTTAAGTTAGGTTAGGTTAGGTTAAATTAGGTTAGTTTAGGTTAAATTAGGTTTGGTTAATTAATTTTTAGATATATGGATTTAAAAAAATCGGTACCTCGCTTATGCGGAGATGCGCACACATGTGTGTGTTTGTGTGTATGTTTGTATTAGATGTTAAGTGAGGCTTTCCTCATCCTTCTCTTCAGCAATCTTCATTATGTCAATAGTCCATAACATCTTTTTATCAAAATCCTGAGGAGTACCCAAGGGGCTCCAGGATTTGGGTGACGGGAGTGGCTGGTATCGAAATCTGCCTGAAATAGCTTCTAAAGAACGTTTTCTGGTGTCTATTTCGCTCATTGATGAGGTACACATTTTGCCATACTTTCAAAGAACAAAAGATAATGTCTTTTGTACGTAAAAATTTCCGTTACAAAAAAGTTAGCACTGTCAAAAAAGTAAATTTACTAAGGCAAGGGGGGTGGCTAGTCACCTCAGCCCCCCACCCCCACCCTTCCCGGAGAAGTCCCTGCAATCGGCCGAAAACGGGTCACCAGTCATATCACTGCGGATGACCTTGCAAACTTTTACAATTTTCACCGGAGGTCTACATGGGAGGAGCGCTTCCCAAAGTGGAAAACACTAAAGTGCTTGATACAATACCTGACTGTTCATGCACGAGTTCATGCAATATTTAGTTTACAAACTGCAGGAAGAAATTAACTCTTCTTTCATACGTAAAATTACATCAATTAAAAATATAATTTAAATCACACAAAATTGTTTTTACAGAATTCATGCGAATGTTCACGAGTTAAAATAACACACACGCGCGCACACACACACACACACACACACACACACACACACACATATATATATATATATATATATATATATATATATATATATATATTATATATATATATATTACAGTCAATGTCTAAAATCAGGCAATTTGTAAATTGACTGAAATTTTAGGCCAATGTGTCAAATTGTAATATATACAAAACCTAACCTAACCTAACCTAATGAATTTTTAGGCAGCATATTGGGAAATACCAGTGGCCATGCATATGCAGTATTACCAGAAAGGTTAGGTTAGGTTAGGTTTTGTGTATATCACAATTTGACACATTGCCTCAAATTTCAATCAATTTACAAATTGCCTGATTTTAGACATTGACTGTAACATATATATATATATATTTCTTTTTAATTTGCATCCCCTAAAATAAAGAATATATATAAACGTAAAACAAAGTTATCTTTGTGGACCTTATTTGGGATTATGGTGAAGTCTAATTGTAATTTTATGATGATGCTTTTGGAATGTAACGAGTTATTTTTATTGTCTGCGAATGTACTTTTTAAGGCAGTTAATTTATTTCATTATTTAATGATTGTAATCTGTACAATGGTGTTCAATACATTATCGGAGCTATTATGAACCAATGTGGCGCGTGTAGCATTTGATTGGGTTTTTTGGTATTTGTAGTATAGCTTACAAGGAGTCATTTGTAGCTGTTCCTTTTGAAAAAGTAGTTTCGAATTACAGTGGGTGAGATAACTGGTCCGTTTCGTTTCATTAACATGTAATGATTGGGCGGTTTTACCTACTTCCTACCATTTCAGGTCATATGAAGGAGGGGGCTTACAGCTTCACGCGGGATCCGAACCACGGGTCGCTACTTCATCTGGATGCAGAGAACGGTCTCCCATCCAACAACTACCTAGATTCATTGTCGCTTAACTTCGCTGATTGAGGAGAGGCGGCGTTACGACTTTGCCCTCCTTCGTTTCAGCATAATTTATCCTTTTAGAAAGAGATACGAGTAGGAATCTGTATATTTGAAAACTGATAAGGATTTTTGTAAATATAAAGTTAAAAAATAAACGAGATTTTCGAACGGATTGTGAAAATACTTGAAACGAGCATACGACTTCCATTATGCATATATTGACCTGTCGTATTTATCCTCTAGACCCGATTTTCTTTCAGTGTACTTCATCTATTCAAACCATACAGCTCTACTTGACCGGGTGGAATCAAAGGCTTTTCGTCTCATCAGTTCCCCGCCTCTTACTCATTGTCTTCACACTCTCTCTCTCTCTCTCTCTCTCTCTCTCTTCGCCGCAATGTTGCCTCTCTCTCTCTCTCTCTCTCTCTCTCTCTCTCTCTCTCTCTCTTTACTATCGCTATTATAATGGACATTGCTCTCCTGAGCTCTCTAACTGCATGTCTCCTCCTTTAAGGAGAGCACGCAGTACCAGACTTTCGACACATTCCCATTCATTTTCTGTCCAACTCTCTAACGTAAGAGTTAATCGTTATTTTCAATCTTTCATCTACTCAACCGGTGAACTCTGGAGCAATCTTCCTCAATCCATCTTTCCCCCTGTTTATGACACCCAATCTTTCAAACTCAGAGTGTCCAGGCATCTCGAAAACCCTGGACCTTGATTTTGGCTCTCTTCTTTTTCTATGGGAGTTGTGTTGCGGCCATTCGCCCTTGTTCCCGCCTTCCTACATAAAAAAAAACTTACTCTGGTCAATCTAAAAATGAAACTGGTCACTTTACTTTGAATTAAGATGCCAGATTAGCCATTTGATACGTATTGTTGCTCAACATTTGTAGTTTATCTCTAACCTTGATTTCGGCTCTCTCCATCTTCTTCGTGGAGGTTTTTGCAGCCGTTCGCCCTTGGCCCCCTTCTTCCTACGAGAGGCGGTCAGAAAATAAGTTTACATGGAGTATAATTTCGTAACTAAAGGACCTACATTGATTATGTTTGTATCTGGCAACGGTGCACGTCGATTCGGCTGCCATCTATCGTACATTGGTTATATGAGTCAGTTGAACATGGCGGCTCGACTGGAACAATGCCCTGTCATTTCTGTAACGATATTCCGAGTCTGTCAGTGGTCAAGAATTTCTCGAGCGTATTGTCACGGGAGACGAGACATGGGTTCATCACCGTACTCCAGAGACAAAATGTGCAGGCATAGAATGGAAACACCCTGGGTCCCCGCGACCAAAGAAGTTCAAGATTGTGAGGTCCGCTGGCAAAGTGATGGTTACCGTGTTTTGGTACCACAAAGGCGTTTTGCTCGCAGATTTCATGCAAAAAGGCACAACAATCAATGCAGCTGCATATTGTTCAACACTGGAACGTTTACGAGCGGCCATTAAACGTAAACGTCCTGGACTGCTCCGTAGGGCAGGGCACTGTTCCAGTCGAGCCGCCATGTTCAACTGACTCATCTAACCAATGTACGGTAGATGGCAACCGAATCGGCGTGCAGTGTTGCCAACAATGATTAACGAATTCACCTGATACAAACATAATCAATGTAGGTCCTTCAGTTACGAAATTATACGCCGCGTAAGCTTATTTTCTGACCGCCTTTCGTACATAAAAAAATTACCGAAAGTAAAACTAGTCATTCTACTTTTATTATTCTACTTGGTTAACCAAATGGCATCATTTCGCTGCTCAGAATTCAGTTTATCTACTAATTTACCCGGAAGTGAAACAAGTTAAATGATTTGAAACTGGAATGAGAAACTGTCATCTGATGTGTTACAAAAGAAATTGACAGTTGACAGGTTCGTAACGATTATCTCCCCTGCACTCAGCCATTTTCCATTCTCATCTGCGGTCCGAAATTTGGAATCCTCGGAGTGAGGATTGGAAATTTGAGGGAAAAAAAGGGAGTTTCCTGATTTGGCAAACGGTAAAAATAGATGGTGACGTAATTGCGGGCCCCAGGGGTAGGGGATTTTCAATATGAAAAATCTAACCTAACCCTTTCATGGCTGAAGTATACTTTAGAGATGATTTTTGCGCCAAATTTTTCAAACCCTTAAGTACTATTTCATAGGGGCGAAGATACCATGTAAATTAACGTCCACATATGTTACCATACGGTATGAAAGAGTTAAACTAAGAAATCCAATACAGCGAGGATGGGAATGGATCAATTTGGAAATTTCCTTGTTGAAGATTCTCCCTCGCGAATCTGTGGACGAGAAATGGCGTGAGAATGATATTGTGTGGCAAGCGATCGTTTGTCTCAAGAATTGCTACAAGTATGATGACAACTTTAGATTTAAAAGCTATACAATTATTATTTTAAGTCAAATGACTCCAAAGTTCAAGTTTGATACTTTATACCTTTACTGCATGACTTTATATGATAATACGCAACGATCTTTCGACTACAAATTTTTTTTTCCAGTTTAACTCGTATTTCATGTAAATTTACATATATTTATATATATTTAACTCATATATTACATATATTTAACTCGTATTTCATGTAAATTTACACATATTTATATGTTACATAAATCAAATAGTGTTTAAAATTAACTAAAAAAAAAGAAAAAGATTAAAAATCTACAATTTTAAAAATTTAATTAACATATGTATGTTCTTCTTCTTTCTCTTCGCCCGTTCCCGCCTCTATGCGGGGTCGGCGTTTCTGACCAGCCTCCTCCACACAGCCCGGTCCTGGGCTTCTTCCTCCGACAAACCCTTCTCCCTCAAATCGTCCCTCACCTTCTCCATCCACCTTCGCTTCGGTCTGCCTCTCTTTCTCCTGCCATGCACCTCCATATTCATCGTTCTCTTACCTACATAATTTTCGTCCCCTCTCATCACATGTCCATACCATTTCAGTCTACTTTCTTGTATCTTCCTCGAGATTTCTCCAACCTTTGTTGTGCCCCTTATCCTTTCATTCCTTACTCTATCCAACCTTGTCACTCCGCACATCCATCTCAGCATTCTCATCTCCGTTACATCTAGTCTTTTCTCATGATCTTTCTTTATAGCCCAAGACTCAGCCCCGTACATCATAGCCGGTCTTACCACAGTCTTATACACCTTTCCCTTAACCCTTGCGCCTATTCTTCGGTCACACAACACCCCTGAAACTTTCTTCCAATTTTTCCAACCAGATTGCACTCTGTGTTATTTCTGTGTCCAGCACAATATATACTTGAAAGGTATATACTGTATTTGATATGTACATTTGCTAATTAAATTTAAAAAAATGTAAATTCTATATTCACTTCGAAAATTGACAAATAATTAATAAAATATTTAATTTTAATGTAAAACAAAATTAATTAATTTCATTAATGATATTTCCTAATAATTATCATAATTATCATAAACAGTCATATAAAAGGACTATACCATAATCATACCCGACCAAACGCCGTTCAGTTACTGGAAATGATAACGTATATACGGGATGAATAAAAAGTTCCGCCCGATTTTGGGTTTCCACAATTCACCCAAAATCGGGCGGAACTTTTTATTCACCCTGTATTATAAAAACTTCTACTATGAGTATTAATAAAATGTTCTTTAACAAAGTGTTTATTTTTATTCAGTTATGGAAAACGTGTCAATAGCTTAAGTGCAAGTGGGTAGAATTCAGAGTACGCGCCTCTCGCAGCATCATTGTCAGATAAGGGTCAACGCACTAACGAGGCTCCCGTACCTGGCCCATCACCTCTGAAAGCAACAGTCCTCTGTGTTTATCATAGTCCATTTAACAGTCTGATTCGTATCCCTTTCTGTGTCAATGTCGTTAGTTTGTCTTTATAGGTTCTGGTGCATGATTCGTCATGAGGAAGATGCACCGCGAGTTTGTGTTTCCTCTCTAATGCAACACAAATGTACCTGTTCCAATCACAAGAACATTCATCTCACTCGAAGGAGAAGAAGGTAGCCAAAATCAAAGTCCAAAGTTTTAGAGATGCCTGGACACTCTGCGTTTGAAAAATTGGACGTCATAGACAAAGGAACAGATGGCCTGAGGAAGGTTGTTTCAGAGTTCAGAGTAGATGAAAGATTGAGAATATCGATTAACTCTCGCCTTAGAGAGTTGGACAGAAAAGAGATGAGAATGTGTTGAAAGTCTGGTACTGCGTGTTGTCCATAAAGGAGGAAGCATGTAGTTAGAGAGTTCAGAAGAGCAGTGTCCATTGTACGAGTAATAACCATAGCAAAGAGAGAGTGAGGCAATATTGCGGCGAATAGAGGGAGCGAGAGTGAAGACATTCAATAAAATGATGAGAATTGGGGAACTGATGAGACGAATTGATGAGACGAAAAGCCTTTGATTCTACCCAGTCAAGTAGAGCTGTGTGGGTTGAACCACCCAACACATGAGAAACATATTCCATACACGGGCAGACAAAACCTCTGTACAGAGACAGCAAATGAGCGGGGATGAAGAAACTGTGGAGACGGAACAGCACACCTAACCTCTTAGAAGCCATTTTAGAAAGAGAGTACAGTATATATGGTCTCTCCAGAAAATATCACGAGTAAAGGAAACAACAAGGATGTTAAGAGAGGAGGAAGGATTGAGTTGTGTATTGTTAAAGGTAAGGGGATAGTCGTGTGGAAGATTGTGTGTAACGAGTAGATAGATGAAGGAACTGGGTTTTTCAGGCACTGAAAACCACGAGGTTTTCTCTGCCCAGTTAGAGATAGTAGAAAGATTAGAGGTCAAGGGCGCCGCCATAGCTGTCTTTCGCGAAGACAGCTATGGCTGTCACTTCTTTATTTTTCAATTTTGACTGTTGAGAGGGACGCTTTTTGAAGAGGGTAAAGTGAAGGGTGGAATCATCAACAAAGGAGTGGATAGAGCAGGAAGTGCGACTCGAAAGATCATTAGTAAAAGGAACAGAGAGGGTGACAGAGCAGAATCCAGAGGAACAGGGTGTTTTAGCAAATGAGAGAAACGCCTGAACAGACTTTTCCGCGCGCCATCTATTGCCAATGAATACAATTAAGTGGTTTTTTTTACAGTTGTATCAGAATGAGAAATTAATTATACTTCAACAATTATATATATATATATATATATATATATATATATATATATATATATATATATATAATTGTTGTGGTCCTGGTACAAGAACTGAACTGTGAAAGGTTTATTTCATGCATGCAATTTACGCACACCTTCTGCATGTAATGAAGCGCTGCATATCCAGATACTGATCAACACATTACAGACAAGTTTCTTTAGTAGTTAACACTTTAATAGGAATGTTATAATTGTATCTAAATAGTAAGTTTCCGCCTGTAAAGCGTGTACGTTTGCTGAAAGCAGTTTACAATTGTATACAGACGTTTGACAAATGTAAATAGACACTTTCGGTTTTTCCATAGTTTTTTTATTTGATAATAAAAGGGAATAAATAATAATAGATTTATTGAATGAATATATTTAGAATCGTGTTGCTTTCCCCTTTGTATTGGGTAAAGCTCATACACGTTCTGGCATTCTATTGATGAGCTTTGCCATTTGTTATTGAGGACAACCATCGTGATGAATATTTATTTTTGGCAACCCTGCGTACTACTGTGTACGTTGTAAAAATTAAAATATTCCCATTTAGGTAAATTCTGTACATATTTACAAATAAATAAAGAAGTGAATTGAATTTACTAAACATTTTAATCCTTAAATTTCACCATTCTCTCTCTCTCTCTCTCTCTCTCTCTCTCTCTCTCTCTCTCTCTCTCCTCTTTAAGATAAGAATAATGTATGTACCGTACTGAATTTACATATATTTTGATAAAGATATTATATGTTATTGTATATTCATAACTGAATTGTTTCCTGTGTAAACGGCTTAATTTTATGTGATAACACAATACGAATACCGACACTGTTTTATATTTATAACGTTTACAAATAGAAGCTCCTTCTCATGTATATTAATTGCTTTCCTCGAGGCCATTGCCACGTTCAATGAATAAACACATAGAATAATATACCTTGTGTATATATATATATATATATATATATATATATATGCAACATTTTCCCCCACCAGAGTTCGAACTTACCACTTTTTGAATAGAGGGTGAGGGCGCTAGCCACTATAGCCACTACGGTACAACGGGATAGAAGTTGAGAAAAAAAAATTGGAATAAAAAGTGAAATAACGCTTTCGAGTCTGGAACCATTTTACGTGCTAACCCTCCCTGCACTCAAGAGGTGGTGGGTTCGAATCCTAGTGGGGGCAAATTTTGCATTATGCAAAATCGTGTATGTTCATGCATGATATTATATATATATTAGTGGTGGACCGGATATCTCCCTCCTCATCTTGTGCGGAACGTTCTTCTATACAAGCGTCGTTCTTTACATTAATTATACTGTGTGTTGTTTGCAGTTAAAATGTATATATGTGCGGCATGCGGGAGGTGCCCCCTCAGGGCATTGGTTTCTGCTCGTATGTAGGAGAATTACGACTACTGATCAATCGAGGCCCATGGTGTAGTGGATAACATATCTGACCGGCAATCGGAAGATCCCGGGTTCGATTCCCGGGTGGCTACCTCATTTTTCATTTGTTCATTCTCCCACCTCATCTTGTGCGGAACGTTCTTCTATACAAGCGTCGTTCTTTACATATATATATATATATATTCTACTTTTTATAAAACAACGAAAAAATAATATAGAAAAATACGGTGTAACTTTGTTAATTAGTAATTTAATGACAAAAAAATTTAAAATTATTAAAAAAAAATTATCAAGTTATGCCATAAATGGAGGTTACAATAAATTCGTATTTCGTATGTTTCCCTTTTGCAGCCAATATAGCAGGGCACTCATCGTGGCAATGATTCAATCAATTTATTGATGGGATCTTGGGTGACGTTACTTCAATTTTGTTGCGTTACTTCCTACAGATCAGGAGGAAGGGTTGTTGGGATTGTTGTTCTTTTCTTGCCAAGACCCGTAACTCAGTGAGTAACACAGTTTCCCTATAAACGAAAAGCAGACCCTGAGGTCGGGGGTTCGACTCCTGATGGTGATGGTAATTAAAATTCGGGAGTTTGTACAATGAGCCGCATTAGCTGACCTGAGCACTGTGCCAGTTTCTGGCCCTTTTAACTGATTATTTATTGTCATTTTCTTTTCAGATGTGAATGACGTCCATAAATGCTTAATGGGATTCCAATCATGCGACTGTGGAGCCTGTGGAGGCCATTTCCTAATGCTCAACACATTCACTTCTCCTTTATTCTTCAGATAATTCATGAAAAGGTTGAACTCGTGTTTTCTGCCCTTGAGTGCCATGAACAGCGAAACAACTCCATACCCGCCCTTGTATGGAGTATGCTTCTCATGTGTGGGGTGGCTCAACCCACACAGCTTTACTTGACCGAGTGGAATCAAAGGCTTTTCGTCTCATCACTTCCCCGCCTCTTACTCACTGTCTTCAATCCTTCTCTCTTCGCCGCAATGTTGCCTCACTCTAGCTTTACTATCGCTATTATAATGGACGCTGCTCATCTGAACTCTCTATTTGCATGCTTCCTCCTTTAAGGAGAACACGCAGTACCAGACTTTCGACACATTCGCATTCTTTTTCTGTCCATCTCTCTAACGCACGCAAGGGTTAATCGGTATTTTCAATCTTTTATGTATTCAACCGGTGAACTCTGGAACAATCTTCCCCAATCCATCTTTCCCCCTGTTTATGACCTTCAATCTTTTAAACGCAGAGTGTCCAGTCATCTCGAAAACCCTGGACCTTGATTTTGGCTCTCTTCTTCTTCTATACGCTTTCGCGGGCGTTCGCCCTTGGCCCCTCATTCCTGTATAAAAAAACACCAATAAGTAGCAGCCAGCGTATGTGAGTAAGTGTTATTACATACTGTAAAACTAATTTCCCACTCAGTTTGAGCCAGATACCTTATGTGTGAACTGCGCGAATCAATTCTGGACTCATCCAAACAGGACGCTTTACCACTCCTTGGCAGTAAAATTCTAAATGTTTTTTTGGTCCACTACAATGAACTGAAAATGACATTACTGAGAAAGAAAAACGTTATTTTCGAACTGTTACAAAAAATGCTTGGAAATGGATTCATAATTTTGGCACCCATTATCATATACAGAGTGTCCCAAAAGTCCCAATTTATTTCTTGTAAGGAGTGAACTAGAAGTAAATTGGGACTTTTGGGACACGTATATATATATATATGTTAGGGTGCCCGAAAAGTTTTCGCGCACTCTTTAAATGTACTAATGGTGGATGTAAATAAAATTGGTACATATGAGCAACCAGGTCTAGTCCATTCCTCAAAATACTCCCCGTCCACATTGATGCACTTCTGCCATCTGGAAGGAAGGGAATAGACCCCCTTTTGTAAAGACTTTGGGATCGCTTTTCATTTGTTTCTCCGAGTTCGTATGATATATATATATATATAATATATATTCCTTCACCAAAATTCGAACCCGATCCTCCTCACTTGGAGAGGCGGGCGTTGCCCATTAGGCTACGATAGGATAAAAATTAACAACATCTTAGCGACTTTTCTCAGCCAAGGGAAACGCATAACGATTTTGCGTCCAAAAGTGATTTAAGCGTTACTTGACCCAATGGATAGCATTTCATTTGAATCTATCTGGCAAACACGAGAGTAACGTGTATATGGAAATATGAACACATAACCACGCACTTTTGGATATGCAAAAATATCTCCCACCAGGATTCGAACCCAGGCACAGGTTCAAGTAATGGTGGATAATATTTTGCATATGCGAAAAATGTAGGATTCGTTTCTATTTCCATATATATATATATATATATATATATATATATATATATATATATATATATATATATAGCCGGTTTCCGTAGGAAAACGTTCGTGTCTAACCAATTTATTGGAATTCTTTCACATTATAAATATACACGATCAACATTGAGCGGTGGATATTATGTATTTAGATTTTGTAAAGGTGTTCGACTCTGTTCCGCATAAATGATTACTCGAAAAAAATTAGGGTGCATGGTATAAGGGATAACGTATTGAAATGGGTTGAGAAGTGGTTAACAGAGAGAAAACAGAGTTATAATAAATGGATCTGAGTCCGAGTGGGGAAGGGTAATTAGCGGCATCCCTCAAGGGTATGCGTTGGAGCCAAATTTATTCATTTTTTACGTAAATAATGTCGATATTAATTTGATTAATGTCGATATTAATTTGATTATTAAAATTTCGAAATTCGCAGACGATACGAAAATCGGCGGTAAAGCGTATAGTGACCTTAATAAAGTCAATGATTGGTCGGATAAATGCCAGGTAAAATTTAATATCGATAAATGCAAAGTAACGCACATCGGCTCTCGAAATAGCGAGTTTAGATATTATATGGCAAGTAAAGAACTTATTCCAGTAACGGAGAAGAAAGATTTAGGTGTTATAGTCACGAAAGACTTAAAGTTTTCAAAGTAATGCGTCGAAGCCAGTAAAAAAGGTCATAAAATGTTGGGTTTTATATTTCGGAGTTTCCAGTACGAATCTAAAGACATCGTATTGCCTTTATATAAGTCCTTAGTTCGACCACATTTAGAATACGTCGTGCAGTTCTGGTCTCCGTATATGAGGAAAGATATAGAAACACTCAAAAGAATTAAAAGAAGAACGACAAAGCTTATGCCTCACCTTCGTAATAAAAGCTACGAACAAAGATTAGCGGAACTTGATCTGTATTCGCTGGAAAAGAGAAGAGGCGAAGAAACCAACTTATTGAAGTTTATAAGATTTGATATTGTAAATTTGGAGCACCTTTTTAATAAATTAAATGATAAGAGTTTAACAAGGAATAATAGATTCAAACTTTAGGGTAGAAGGTTTAATAGCGAAAGAAACCTTTTTATTTTTCTTATAATGTCATTAATTTTGGGGAACAGTTTTTCGCAGCGGGTCGTATAAGTAAATTAACGCGTTTAATAATACAAGGTGAACCACATAAAAGCGGCCGCAAGAAAATTTTATACATAAAAAGAAATATGAAATATTTTATTGGGGCTTTTTTTTTTTATATGGTTCACCCTGTAGACAGATATTTTTCGCAAATTTAGTTTCTGATCCATAGTTGGATTTGGGGTGAGCAGAGAGAGAGAGAGCAAATGCGGAGAGATGAGTCAATGATGTTTTGATGAAATCATGGTGTCTCTACTTAATAATATAAAATAAAAAATCCCAAAATAAAGCCGCATGGTGTAGATTACATTATGAAGTTTAGTGTTTGGCGTTATCCTTTTTTGTAGTCTTCTGCTTATTATTACCTCAAATTTTCATGTGTATTTGGTTACACGAGGTAATGTGTATGCATGGTGTGAAAATTATTGTTTCTGAGTGGAGGTTTGCACCTCCATGGATGTAAGCATCGTGGGAGAGTTTTATTTACAAAATTTTATGACCTCTTCACTTCTTTATCTTTCCTACTACGGTTCCCCCTTCTTTGGTTACCCTACAATGAATCTTTAGTTAGGTCTTTGGTAGCTTGTAACTTCTGTAATACTTTTGGAAATTTTATATATATATATATATATATATATATATATATATATATATATATACAGGGCCGGATCTAGAAGTTGCGAGGCCCTAGGTAGATCTAGAAATTGCGAGGCCCTAGGCCTATATATGAAAATATGGACTTAATTATCGGTACTATACCAGCAATATTAGAATCCCGCATAGACAGAACTATGCCAGCACTTAAAATTAAACCAAACCAAAATAATCACGCATGGAAATTGTATAAGAAATCTAAATAAACCATACAAATAAGTATAAATTATAATATGAATCAAGATTTGTATCGAAAATATAAGACAATGATTTCTAAGATTTATATAATATTATAGGTAATGACTTTCCATAGTATACAAACGTTTTTCATATGTGATGTATAAGAGATGTTGACATTTCATTTTTTATAATAGTGAGCGATCGACTTATCAGGCTAAATATTAATGCTTTAATATTTGGTTCAGATGCTCCTTGAATATTACAGCAATGCTTTTCTACTTTTCTTCGAGCTAAACTCTTCAATTAATTGAGAATAATCTAATGAATTTGTTATATCGTTTTCTATTGATAACATAGCTAATGATTGCAATCTCGCTTGAGACATGGTGGAACGCAAATATGTTTTAATAAGTTTGAGACGCGAGAAACTTCTTTCAGCCGAAGCAACAGTAACTGGGATGGTTAATACTATTCGAAGTGCAACATAAACATTAGGATAAATCTCACTTAGTTGTTTTTGCACTATATAAACAAGGGCATTCCGAGATCTGTTTTCTCAGGTATAAACCTGCAAAGTACTTTAAGTTCTTCATAGAGTTCTAAATCATTAATATCACTTGAACAGAACGCGCAAAAACGGCTTGAGCGAGGCCCCCTTTGGCGCGAGGCCCTAGGCGATCGCCTAGTTCGCCTATAGCTAAATCCGAGCCTGTATATATATATATATATATATATATATATATATATATATACAGGGTGTCCCAAAAGTCCCTATCTATTTTGTTGAAATAGGCTGAATTTCAAATAAATGTCACACTGACCTGAATACAGATGTATTTCTATACAAATTACAAGTATTACACCATTAAAATCTTTAATTAGTAGTTTCCACATGTGCTCCAGCTGTATCTCTGCAAATCTCAAAGCGGTCAGCTGCATTGCGGAACACATTTTCAAGCATTTCGGGGGTTATTTTCTCAACTGCTTGTCTAATGCGATCTCGCAGATCTGGTAAATCTCGAATATTTCTGCGAGAGACCTCTGATTTAATGAAACCCCAAGCAAAGAAATCCAATGGGGTCAAATCCGGAGATCACGCTGCCCAGGGCCTATTTCCCCAACGTCCAATCCAACGATTTGGAAAACGCTCATTTAGGCATGTCTGAACAATTCTGGCACAATGACATAGTGCCTCATCCTGCTGAAAGACTACATTGTTGAGAATGCCATCTTCAAGAAGTTGAGGTTCTAGAAAATTTTGAAGCACATCAAAGTAAACAGGCCCTGTCACTGTAGCCTCTGCAAAGAAAAAGGGCCCGTAAATCTTCGACTTCGTCATTCCAAGCCACACGTTGACTTTAGGTGAGTTTCTTTCCCATTCAGTGAACTCAGTTGGCTTTTCATTAGCCCAGATGCGACAATTATGTCGATTGATTTTACGACAGGTGTGAAAAGTCGCCTCATCGCTAAACAAAATGTGGTCCATTAAATTGTTATTTTGGATTTGTTCGACCAGTTCCGCACGCATTGCTGCTCTTTTGGGAAAATCTTCCTCGTGTAAGCTGTGTAACAGCTGAATGTGATAACACTTCTTCAGCGTCGAATGCAAGATTCTGTGAACAGTTATTTTGGGTATGGTCAATCTGTGGGATGTTTGGCGAACTTACATTCTTTGATCTTCTTCGAACATTATGCGAACAGATTCAATGTTTTGTTGTACTGTTCTTGGGCGTCCACTTCTTCCTTCATCATGCACAGATCCAGTCCTTTTGAATTTGTTCACCAATTCACGAATTGCTTTATCTGTCGGTCCAGGATTATGAAACCTTCTTGAGAATCGGTCTCTAATTTCACAACATTTCATTCCTCTGATGCGACATGTTACTATCATAACGCGTTCATGCACATCCATCACCAATGATATGGATCTGAAAAAATTAATTAAAAATTTAAAAATAATTAAAAAAGAAATCTAATGCATGTATTTGTCTAGAAAGGTGCATGCAATCATGTCATTAAAACATTCATTTGAAATTCAGCCTATTTCAACAAAATAGATAGGGACTTTTGGGACACCCTGTATATATATACACCTTGACTGAAGGGTTTGTTCTTGGGGGAACCGTAGCTTAGCAAGGAATAAGAGGACGAAGAGATGGTACCATGTTTATTTACAAACGTTTCGGAAATTTTCATTTTCCATCATCAGTGCTAAAATTATAAAATCAGATAAAAAAAATTAATAAATATAATGAACGGGAACTTATACAATATATTTAAATAAACGTGTGATATTAATGGTGTGTTTATAGGCTATACTGAAGTAATTAAAATTAAAAATAAAATAATATAAAATATAGATGAGTCAAAATATAAAGTTAAATGCGAACAAAATTGAAAGGAGTCTTACCAGGTTGTTATTATCGGGGTAAGGGGACTAATTGAGAGGAGGGTTGGGAATGATTGGTTGTTGGAAGGGGTCCATATTATAATCGTTGGAGCCAGACGGAGCGATGGTGGATTTATTCTCAGTGGTAGGATATGACAGTTTATTTGGCTATGTTTAAGTTAATGGCAGAACTATAGTCGTTGAGAGTTGGTTTAATACTGAGAATGTATAGGGACTCCAGAATGAGGAGGTCGGTTAAATGGTTGGTTGTGTTAATAATTTTGAAATTGGAGGGAAGTAGTGGGTGGTCTTGCTATATATATCTATATATATATATATATATATATATATATATATACACACACACTCGTGTATATATACAGTATACTGACTATGAATCTATCGGCCCGGGTGCGATTCCCGGTGAGGTCAGTCGGCGCGCAGTTCACACCCAGATGTTCATCCTTCCATTGATTGGTTGCTAGATAAATGGGTCCCATACAAATCCCCGAAATGAGGTTGGATGCTGCAAATGAGTCAAGCACAGGTCAATCCTGAACATTTGTTGAACGCTCCCTTCCCCCCGCAATATATACACACACATATAAATAATTTCAGACTTGATTTCCAATCTTTCATACATTATCACATGCAGACTATGTACATAGAATTAGAAGACCTATCTAGCAGTGATGAAAGAAGCTCATTTTATGCAATTAGCAAGTGCGTACCTAATGAATTGAAATTAAACAGCTGCTGATCATTATACCAAGGGATCCAACAGCTCGTTAGCTTCGGCTATAATGACTCTCTAAGTTTCCTTTAAGCCTTATTTAGATAGTCTTAATTTCAATTCACTATAATGATTATCTTTACTTTGGGCTTAGATACGCAACGGAACTCGAGTACACTTGGTTGTAATTAATACGCTTACGGGGTATTTCTCAAGTTGTATGCATATAGATAGATAGATAGATAGATAGATAGATGGATGGATAGGTAAAGAGAGAGAGAGAGAGAGAGAGAGAGAGAGAGAGAGAGAGAGAGTGCCTATATTTTTTGACATTTTAAACCTATATATATATAGGTATGTATAGAATTTTGAAGGTTAATTTTTAAAGTTCATGGGACTCTCTGTTCAAGGTTTTTACTTACATCACGCTCTTCTTTCAGGTTGATCAAATACTTTAGGAAAAGTTATACGTGTACAGTAATTGGAAATGTAATTGGGAATCTCTTAATATATACAGGGTGTCACGGAAGTCCTGCCCCATAATATTAGCCTTTAGGGGTACGATTTCTGGGACACCCTGTATAGGTTTAGGAATGTAAATAAAGTAGAATGAGTTGTGTGCTTTATAATTCTTTCAATTTTCATTCTTCAAAATGCGTATTTGTATGAGCACAGAGCTTAACACCGTACTAATGCTATCCATAACCCGTTTTTAAAACAGTAATATAGGGTGTCTATAAATTATCTTTACACATATTAAATTAAATTTAATTGAATTTGTAAAGATAATTTATAGACACCCTGTATTATTTAACGAATTATCAGTAGTTACACAAAATAAACAAACAGTACATTATAAGAGATGTAGAATATATGGGTCTGATATAGTTGGTGTTTATGGGTTTGTTTAACCTTTTAAGGTTATATGATGGAGGGACCTACAGCTTTACGTGGGATCCGAATCACGGGTCACTACATGATCTGAATGCAGAGGACGGTTCCCCATCCAGCTACTCTTCAGACCCAATGGCGCTTAACTTCGCTGATCGACGTGAAGCGGTGTTACGACATTGGTCACGATGTAACCTTGTCTAATGTAGAAAAGAGTAATGTGGTAATATACTTTTTTTTGTTCATCAGCCTACAGCAATCCTTGTATCGTAAGAGAACTATGCAACACAAAGTTACCAACAACATCTGGAAGAGTCTTACTTGAGGATGTACTGCAGGGAACTTTTGACAACATGCTTGTAGCATTACCTTGAATTTACCTTGAAGTTACGTCCAGTTGCGTCTCTAAAGCAACGGAAATCAATTCCAGCACTTACTAAGATTTAGATGGGTCATGCATGGTTCGAGCTCATGAAGTTCATGAAAACTTGATAGATTTATTGCGTAAAATGTTACTTGGCATCAGGGGCGGACTGACAGCAACCTGGGCCCTCGGGCATAATGAGGTCCTGGGCCCCTTGAAATCCGATTTTTGTTCATATTACAGTTCGATTAGACACTTGACCCAATTGAGAACACTCTCACTGTTTTATAATGACTGAGGGCCGGGGCTGCCGGGTCCCCTAATGGCCCGGGCTCTCGGTCCATGCCCGATTGCCCGACCGCTCAGTCCGCCCCTGCTTGGCAGCTTCATTGAGTTGGTAGGAATTCGAAGTTTCGAACATCGCTCTAATACCATAATGATCTGACGAGTTAAACCAGTCAATAATATTCCGTTTAAAAATCAATAAAATAGATTTTGCCAAAAAGTATGTCACAGTCTCTCACATACGTAAGGTTGACAAAAGTAAATAGACACCTTTATTTTATTTTTTTTTTCATAGATTTTGATTTCATAATAAACGTCAATAAATAATAATAGATTTATTGAATGAATATATTTAGAATCGTGATGCGTTTCCCTTTTCCATTATGTAAAGGTGACACACATTTTCTGGCATTCCATTGATGAGCTTTGCCATTTATTCTTGAGGAAAATCATCATAGTATCTATTTACTTCCGCCAACCCTCTCTCTCTCTCTCTCTCTCTCTCTCTCTCTCTATATATATATATATATATATATATATATACATAGAGAGAGAGAGAGAGAGAGAGAGAGAGAGAGAGAAACACAAATTTAAAATTGCAACTCTTTATAAACCCAAAGTCTTACGGAGATAAAGCGATTATAAATATCAGTGCAATGACTCACTTTCTTTATCATAATATTTTTGTATATTTTTTACTGAAAAGGTAAAGATGAGCGAACCGTTCCATATTTAGCAGCTCGAGAAGGACCATCATCCTCTTTGAAGAAAGGCGTAATACGCTTTAGTTATAAAATTAATAATAACACAACCCCAAAGTTATTTAAATATATAAAATTTAACAATTAAAATTTTAAAAATGTATATTTTTAAGTAAAGTAACTTGTTTTTAGTCTGTTTAGTCTGAATGCGCCTCGGTGGTGTAGTGGTTAAAGTCGCTGATTACGAATCCATCGGCCCCGGGATCGAGACCCGGTGACGGCAGGCGACGCGCAGCTGTTCGTCCTTCCACACAATTAAAAAAAAGGTGGTTGGTAGATAAATGGGTACCCTGGGTGGCCTAGTGGTTAAGACGCTGGCTGGTGGTGGGGCTTGGTTCAGATTCCACGTTAAACCGTAGGTCTAAGGTGGAGTGAAAAGCTGACTTCCGTCAGAATGAACAATTCGGGCGGAAACTAACCAAAGTTATAATAAGATGCACTACAGTACATATGCAAAATGGCTACCATTCTACTCCTCGTCCTCCTTCTACTACTAGCAGTGTAATAATAATAATGATAATAATAATAATAATATTAATAAAGTATAAATCACTGGAACTGATATCAGTTATCATATATTAATTTGGACGTTCCTACAACAAACTTCAAAATATATTGAGAACTTCCCTCCTCGAAAGCATTTATTCCTCTTCCAGCTTCATTGTTTACGGAGAAGAGAAGGGTCGTGAAATGGAAGCCAAATGATTGAAATTAGATACGTTTCCTTTAGATAAACTGCGAATTCTTTGCTTGTTAGTTCCATTGAAGCAGAATGGACGGATAGGAGATGGTTCCCACGAGCCTATTGAGACAAGGGAATTACACTTATTTCGGTCATTCTTTCGCCTGCCTCTTATTCGTCCTTTCTCTCGGCTCCAATTAGGATGAGGACCGAATGAACGGCAAAAATATATAAATCTTTTAAGGCTTTAATAGTTCCCACGCGTGTTCACGTGCGTGCGCCTTTTCGCGTGTGTTTTCGAAGCATTTGGAAGTCGATGGAGCATTTGTTGTCGAATAAATATTCTCCCCCCTCTCCCCCACTGCCTCACTTCGTTCGTTTTATGTTCGTTTATCCACTTTATTCATTTAATGTGTGTCTGTTAAGGGCCGGATAGGGAAGAGTCTATGCTTATGGGGTAATTGTATATATATATATATATATAATATATATATATCTAACGTAAAGAACGACGCTTGTATAGGAGAATATTCCGCGCAAGATGAGAGAGAGAGAACGAAACAAATGAAAAAATGAGGTAACCACCGGGATCGAACCCGGGATCTTCCGATTGCCGGTCAGATATGATAACCATTATACCATGGGCCTCACTCGATCAAATGCCGTAATTCCTCTACATCCTCTCATTTGTTTCGTTCTCTCTCTCATCTTGCGCGGAATATTCTCCTATACAAGCGTCGTTCTTTACGTTAATTATACTGCGTGTTTGCAGTTATAATGTATATATATATATATATATATATATATGATAAAATAGTATTTTCTATATATATATATATATATATATATATATGATAAAATAGTATTTTCTATATATATATATATATATATATATATAGATATATATATATATAACAAAAATGCCTCTACCAGAATTGGAACTCGGGACCTTCTGAATGGGATAGAAGTTAACACAACATGTCGTATATTTAAACGAGCGAGGAAAACACGTTTTCGCGTGCAAAGGTGTTTTACGATGTTAACCCTCCTGCACTCGAGGTAACGGCAGCATCACATGAATGAGCACGCGTGAATTTTGTATGAAACCACGCGTGCTCATGAGTGTTATTTCCTATAGAAGGATTTCGTCACTGTCGGCGTGATGGCTTTGCGCGTACATCGATGAAGACATGGAGAGTATAACCTTTATCTCTCTCTTAATCCTTTTGAGGATAGCCTGGAGTGGGCCATGGGGTCTTTGTTGGACCGATACTTCGATAAATAGAACTGTAAATATTTTGTACAAAATCAAAAGGTTTTTGCGACGATACCAAATACAAATATACCTTCCAAATGTTCCGCGCGATGATTCCTCATTTCACGAAGGTCAATCTTGCCCCCACTCCTCCTCTATCATGCTTGTCGCCCCTCCTCGAGCAGAACAAATATATTATTGTTATTTTATACAACGGTGCTATCTAGCGTACGATCTCTATGTGTTCATAGCGTAATTGTAGAGCTAGCTCATATATATATATATATATATATATATATATACAAACTCAGAATGGTTCCCTGAGAACATTATATGTTAAACACAAACCGTGCATGGAACAAGGAACTCTTCTGGGAAAATTAAATCCACTATAGTCCGAATAAGTAATGGTAAATGACAAATACCATAGTTTTTTCTTTTTCATGATTTTAGCCCGACGTGGGCAACGGGTCTCTCGCAAAGAGATCCCATAAATATAGCTTCCCTCACCAGCTATCTGCAAAGCAGACAGGATCCAGCTTTGGGACATGGATCTAGGGTTTAAAGCAAGCCTAGATCCCTACATTCAGAACCTCTATATAAGTAAAAGACTCGTTGCATTCACGTCGTGTTGAATAATCAAAGAAAAAGGGGGTAACTATTGTATTTTTAGCCAAAAAAAACCAAAACTTAAACCTCAACCGGGACATTGAGCGTCCACTTTTCAAGGCACGAAACACGTCCGTTTAGTATACACAAACTCAGAATGGTTCCCTGAGAACATTATATGTTAAACACAAACCGTGCATGGAACAAGGAACTCTTCTGGGAAAATTAAATCCACTATAGTCCGAATAAGTAATGGTAAATGACAAATACCATAGTTTTTTTCTTTTTCATGATTTTAGCCCGACGTGGGCAACGGACTATAGTGGATTTAATTTTTCCCAGAAGAGTTCCTTGTTCCATGCACGGTTTGTGTTTAACATATAATGTTCTCAGGGAACCATTCTGAGTTTGTGTATACTAAACGGACGTGTTTCGTGCCTTGAAAAGTGGACGCTCAATGTCCCGGTTGAGGTTTAAGTTTTGGTTTTTTTTGGCTAAAAATACAATAGTTACCCCCTTTTTCTTTGATTTATTCAACACGACGTGAATGCAACGAGTCTTTTACTTATATAGAGGTTCTGAATGTAGGGATCTAGGCTGCTTTAAACCCTAGATCCATGTCCCAAAGCTGGATCCTGTCTGCTTTGCAGATAGCTGGTGAGGGAAGCTATATTTATGGATCTCTTTGCGAGAGACCCGTTGCCCACGTCGGGCTAAAATCATGAAAAAGAAAAAACTATGGTATTTGTCATTTACCATTACTTATTCGGACTATAGTGGATTTAATTTTCCCAGAAGAGTTCCTTGTTCCATGCACGGTTTGTGTTTAACATATATATATATATATATATATATATATATATATTCCCATTTCTTGTAAAATTTTCTTGGCTATTTTTCCAGGGTCAATGTATTTCTTCAACCTTTTTCCGTACCCGCTTCTGCCAGAGAGGGATCGGAAGGCGGGGAGAGAGGTTTATGCTTTTCTATCCAGTTTTCTACCATTGCTAAAATAGTTAAAAAATGAACTAGTTTAATAATAGGAACCTTCCCGATCAGACCGAAGGGTCTTTGAGGCTTCCTCTTGTCCCTGTAACTCTTGTAGCTCTCTCTCTCTCTCTCTCTCTCTCTCTATATATATAATATATATATATATATATATATATTCGGGAGGAAGAAAATCAAGGTTATTAAGGTGTTTTATATATATATATATATATATATATATATATATATATATATATATATATATATATATCCCCATTATCTTCCATGAATATCTGATCACAACTCTGTATGTTGTTGAAGTTACGCCGCAAAATGTCAGCATCAATGTCTCAAAAGTTGTTCATTATGTTGTTGTTGTATTAGAGCCCTTGTATGGTTCGAAGATTGTTGCCGTAATCAGTTCCTTTCAAATAATCCAATATAGAGCGGAGGATGTACTTGGTGGTCACAGATCCTTCGAAAGGATTCAGTTAGCAGAGGATGATTTAATAAAGGCTTCGTTCCCTTCCGATGTATCGCATCTCGCACTGCATGCCTTGGTCAGTGTCGTCCAGCTGATTTAGCATTCATCGACTACGACAATATATTAATTTGTGGTGATATTTTCTTGAAAAATAAATTGTAAATTACATTAAATTATATTAAATTATGAATTAAATTATATTAAATTATATTAAATTACATTAAATTATAAATAAATTACATTAAATTATATTACTTAAATTATAAATTAAATTACATTAAAGTATATTAAATTATAAATTAGATTACGTTAAATTATATTATTTACGCATTATTTTCTACTTCGCCATTTAATCTATTTGGTTGACCTATTAATACGTCTTCAAGGGCCTATCAGCCAATCAGATTAAGAACTGGGCAACTGAAATATGGCTTTTATACCTGTAATTCTTATTACAGAGAGAGAGAGAGAGGAGAGAGAGAGAGTTACTTACTGCTTCAGATCTTTATACTCTATCTTAACTTATCTTTATGCAGAAAGGAAGGGCAAAGGGCGAAAGCCCGCAAAAACGCCTCCGCCCCCATAGAGGAAAAAGAGCTCCAAAACGGTTAATACAAAACACATAATTAACATCGTCCTTCTTGGAAAGCCAGTTAAGGTCTGGTGATGATCTTAACTAACCACATATACTTGTTTCCAGCATCTCAACCCTGATTACTCAGCCAACAAATCATTCTTGACTGGTTAATGAAAGCGGAATCCCGCTTCTGTTGTCATCAATCTACAATATGAAAATAAACATATCACCTTTAATAAAATTTCTATTTTGTAATTCAGTTTACTACAGTGACGTCATTTACCACATGACGTCATTTGAATTAATGATTTTGTTAATAATTCTTTCTAAAATAATATTTTCCTTAAAAATATTTTATTGCACCAATAACCTTCGTTGCTCTTATTCACACAACAACAACACAACACAACACACAACACAACAACTCTCTGAACATGAAAATGTGTTGAATATAGAACATAAGGACTTAGTTTGGGCATATTCACATACTTTTTTGATATCAATGAGGTATGCCTTTAAGCGACTGTTACCATCATGCATGATTACAGGTCTGTGCAAAATTTCATCATGATCCAATCATTGTTTACTGAGTTAATGAATTTGGCAGGGGTTGCGCTAATAAAAAGACAACGTGTGAACTAAACAGTTAGAAAGGCCAGAAACTGGCACAGCGCTCAGGCCAACGAATGCGCCCATTGCGCTAACTCTCGGATTACCATCACTACCGGGAGTCAAACCCTCGACTTCAGCGTCTTCATTTCGCTTATAGGGAAATAGTGTTAAGCATTGAGTTACGGACGCGGGTTAACAACCTGTAATATTAGACTTTTATTTTCATAACAAAGATACATTTGTGTTAATATGTATGTATATATATATATATATATATATATATATATATAGATATATATATATATATATAATATATATATATATATTTCTAAGAAGAAGAAGATACAGAAGAAGCAGAAGAAGCGGAAAAGAAGAAGAAGAAGCAGAAGAAGCGGAAGAAGAAGAAGAAGAAGAAGAAGAAGCAGAAGAAGAAGAAGAAGAAGAAGAAGCAGCAGCAGCGGAAGAAGAAAAAGAAGAAAATTCGCTTATATATTCTCATGTTAAAATTGGACTGAGGATTTTGATTTATGGTTAAGATTAAATAGAAAGAAATTAATGCAATATCGTTCTTTATATTAACAGTCAACGAATGATATATCATACAAGCAATCAATATATATATATATATAATATACATTCAACTGCAAAGAACACGCAGTATAAATAACGTAAAGAACGACGCGGAATATCTCCTATACAAGCGTCGTTCTTTACGTTATATATATATATATATATATATAATAATAAATAATAATTTATTTATATATATATATATATATATATTTGAACAGATGTACATATGTAGATCATATATTAAACGTCATGAAAACTATATAATTTTACAATACACTCTATATAAGCGATTTTCTTATATATATATATATGTATATATAAATTATATATATATTCAAAACATATCTGTATCATGTCATAACCTTTATACAAGATGATATCAACATAAAAATGATAAAAGAACAATAAAACCCATTTAAAAACATGATTTATACGCGTAAAAAACATGACAAAAAATGGTAAAACCAAAAATGAAAAAAACCCTGAATGAAAAGTTTTTTTCTCAAAAGACGAGAAATGATGGTTCACGTTTACAAAATTAACACAACATTATCGAAAATTTCGTTTAATAAGTTGACATCTTAATGTCTTTGAATATTTTAGACGTTTTTATTAAAATTGGATTCAAAGACATGTTCGCAGACTCTAAGTAGATAATTAAGGATATTTTTAGAGCTATAATTACATATTTGTTAAGTCATAATGGTGTTCTTATTCTTTTTTTTTTCCCTCCCATTTTTTTTTTGTCTTTTTGTCGTATTTTTTGTCGATGTGATTCAGTTTTCGAGTTTATCATTCTGCTGTCTGTCTGTCTGTCTGTCTGTCTGTCTGTCTCTGTCTGTCTCTGTTTCTCTCTGTTTCTCTCCACCTATCTATATGTCTATACCGATTTATTAATATCTATGTATCTTTTATCTGTTTATTTATGAATCTCTCTCTGTCTCTCGCTGTCTGTTTCACTCTCTCTCTCTCTGTCTGTCGCTTTGTGTGTGTGTGTGTGTGTGTGTGTGTCTCTCTCTCTGTCTCTCTTCACCTATCTATCTATCTATACCGATGTATCAATACCTAGGTATCTGTTCATCTATTTATTTATCAATCTCTCTCTCTCTCTCTCTCTCTCTCTCTCTCTCTCTATATATATATATATATATATATATATATATATATATATATTATTTCGCTAATCGATTACTTTATTGTTGAATTAATTATTAATAAAAATGAAGAGCTCCAACAAAGATTTGAAAATAGTTTCCACGAACTTTGTTTTGATCCACTTTTTGAGATTCAAGTAAATAAATTAAATTGTATTAATAATTAAACTTTAATAAAATTATTTGTTTTTTGTTTTTAGTAGTTTTGAAAATTTGAATTAAAAAATTCAAAATTAAAAAAAATTTATTCAGAAAAAAAATACAAATGACGGAGTTTTACAATTTTTAGATATTTGATACGACATTAATATTGTCACAGTACTCTTATCTGAATATGACGTTGGAAGCATGGAGGCTTTTTAGGCAGAATTAATGGCATTTAGTTTATTTATTATATAAAAGAAGTGAAAGTGGCAAGTGATAGTAATAGTGATAACTAATAATAATAACAATAATAATAATAATAATAATAATCCAATATAAAGTTAACAAAATGTTACATAATTTTAAATTAAATGATTTAGTGTATATTTAGTCGGAAATAAATGATTAATATAAAACAGGGTGATTCACTCGCTGGTAGCACCAGAGTATCGTATTAACAATACTCTGGGGGCTACCAGCGAGTGAATCACCCTGTATAAAAAAGAATAAATTACGAAATTAAAGTTCTTAATGAAATTAGCATATTTTAAATAGTTGATTATAAAATGGGAACTTCATTACTACGGTAAAAATGGCGGTAGTGAACTTATACATCAGTCGGAGCTAATGAAGTGCTTTTTTACTGATTTGCGAAATACATTTAGTGATGAAGCCTTCCTGATATGCATGGGAATTGCTTTCCATACTTCTGCTCCTTTGAATGAGAGTACATTTCCTGCAGTTTCTATTATACAGTTTGGTTTGTGTATAAAATCCCTGGGCAGTCTGGTTTTATAACGTTGGTGTATTTGATGGGTGGGGGTGATTGCTCTTTGAATGGGTGATGTATATTATGTTGATTTTTATTGATAACTTTGAACATACTGACAGCAACAGTGAATTTGTATAAGTCATTTAATTTTAAAATATTTAGCTCTTTAAACATTTTTTATGAATGACTTCCAAAGGATGTTTTATGTATTTCTTTGAGCTACCCCGTGTTGTAATGCAATATAATAAATATGGATGGATGAAGGAATAATATAGGGTAAGAAGTGCGTTTGGAGGAAGGGTTTTGTTTTTAGTTTAAATAATGTGAAGAGAAATCTTGATATTTTTTGGATTTGATAAATTATGTTGTCGACCTACATGGGTTTTGAAATTTAGTTTTTCGTCGAAATTAATGCCAAGTACTTTAATCTCACTCACCCTTGCAAGAGTAGTATTTCCAATTTTTATTTGACAGTTCGTTTTAATTTGTTTTGTGGTAATAATCATATAAGATGGCTTTGTCAGGTTCATAAAAAGTTTATTAGCATACATCCATTTATAGACATTTTCTAATTGCCTGTTCGTTTCATTAATCAGAAAGTCTAAATTATGACGGGAAGAAGTAAGTGTGGTATCAGCCGCGTATTGTACGTTGAAAGTCGTTGACGTAAATTAGAAATAGTAATGACCCAAGAATAGATCCTTGTGGGACTCCACTAGTTAGCATCGCCTCGTCGGATAAATTATCTTTTAATCTGATGTATTGATGATGATTTGACATATGTGGTTTGAACCAATAGAGGATATTTTCTCTTATTCCGCGTTTGTGAAGTTTATTCAATAATATTTCATACGGAAGCGTATCAAATGCTTTCGACAAGTCAAGGAAGATAAAGGCAGTGTGGTTTTACTGTTTAAGTTCTGGTGAACGTTTTCTAATAGCATGTTTATGGCATCTTCCGTCGTATGTCCACTAGGGTGGATCGATTTTACATTTGTTTCGATTTCCATATTCTAATAGAGACAAAAACTTGCGCATGCATGAGAAAATAGCCTCTGCAAAATCTTAGCTTAATAGGTAATCATCTTCTGCCCCCGGCAGAGCGATGAAAATCATATTTTAGTAGTCAAAAACGTAGTTTTAAACCCTAGCCTAGAGTCATAAAATTTTGCGTGTGTGTTATTTCATGCCTAAGCAACGATATAAATGCTATGGGAAATATATAAATGCATTATTTAAGACAAAGAGCCGATCTGAAAATATGCATAATATACATATTTTCAGATCGGCTCTTTGTCTTAAATAATGCATTTATATATTTCCCATAGCATTTATATCGTTGCTTAGGCATGAAATAACACACGCAAAATTTTATGACTCTAGGCTAGGGTTTAAAATACGTTTTTGACTACTAAAATATGATTTTCATCGCTCTGCCGGGGGCAGAAGATGATTACCTATTAAGCTAAGATTTTGCAGAGGCTATTTTCTCATGCATGCGCAAGTTTTGTCTCTATTAGAATATGGAAATCGAAAGAAATGTAAAATCGATCCACCCTAATTTGTCCACCTCTAAAACCAAAATGTATTTTAGTTAAAATATCTTATTTGATTAAGAATTTAGCAAGTTTATTGTATACGATTTTTTTCAAATACTTTACTTAAAGTTGACATTACAGAAATGGGGCGATAATTGGATGGAGTGAGTGTTTGGGTTTCCCAACTTAAATACAGGGCGTACTCTAGCTTCCTTTAGACTGATAGGGAATATACCTAGTGTTACTAATTCATTCATTAGCTTACTGAATGGTATTGCAATTTCATCGGATAATAATTTGTATATTTTTACCGGGACCGTATTGATATCAGAAGCTTTATTTTTTATATTTTTATTACTAGAGAGATATCGAGTTATCGAGATGCAGTCAATCGGGGACCGCACCCAGATTTGATGCAGCAAAGTCGAATTTCTAATGTCATTTTGAAGTCTAGTTGGCTTTGTAATAGCTAATTTAAAACCACTCGCAGTCGGGATGTTGTGAGGGAAACTTGCGTTATTATGTGAATATTCTTTTGCAAGATCAATATTCAAATTTTCTACAATGACACAATTGTTACCAATATAATTGATGGTTAGAATGCCATCGATATTTGAAATAAAATATGGTACGTTACCAGTTAGTGGTTGGTAAATGCCTAAAATTGAATATTGGAAGATCGGAATATTCATTTCAATTGCAATTGTTTTTGAGGTATTGTTTATGCGTGTCAGTTCTTCGACACTTTTACTCTTGTAGTTTAAATCTATAAATACACTTACATCTCCTCCCCTATTCTTAACACTACATACATGGTAGCATTTATTCTTTATTGGATTTGTATGAAACTCTAGGCGAATTTACCCATATATATATATATAGGGACGTAGCGAAGGGGAGGGTATTGGTGCTTCAGCCCCCACCCCCACCGTGAAATGTCATAAAATATGAATTTTTTGGTAGACGATAGTGAAGTTTTGTATGACCTTGGGTCGACAAAATTATAAACAAAATTAACTCTGATGAATTCACCCCTTATACATTAATGGCAGACGAGACAACAGATGTGAGTGGAATTGAACAGTTGTGTATCGTGATACATTGGGTTGATAAATCAAATAGTAATAACTTTAAAATTCGAGAAGATTTCCTAACATTTATTGCAAGTGAATATTTAACTGGAGAGAACATTGCTAACGTTTTGCTTGAAAGCGTATCATTACTAAATTTAAACCCACTGATGATGAGAGGTCAAGGCATATGATGGAGCTGCCTCTATGTCAGGACAATATAAAGGTGTACAAGCCGTATGTGAAAAGCACAATATTTCTATTGAAATGAAAGGAAACGTAAATTTGATACATCACTATCTCCCGTTGAATATTACTGCAAACACCTTTATGAGCCTTTTCTTGACTTCAACTATAGATCAACTTAACCCTTTAAGGACGACTGGTACAAATTGGTAACGTTTCAAATACAAGCATTCATAACTTAACCCTACAAAAAATTCAGGTCTTAAAGGGTTAATAAGAGGTATTTAACACACAAAAATACTATACATGCATTACGCATTATTCTACCAAGAAATGTTTAAAAAATGAATGGAAGGAATTTCTACCTGCATTTGAATTTTATTGTGATGACCTTCCAGCATCAAATTCTATCGTGAAGAGCGAGTTTCAGATGTGAAAAGCTAAGTGGGAGAGTTCCACGACAATTCTACCGAAATCAGCCACTGAAAGTCTCACGTCCTGTAGTAAACAGTTTTACCCTTCAATATTCTGTTTTTTAATTATTTTGGCCATTTTTGGCCACTCCGTAGCGTGGCTGACTACGAGAGAAGGAGGAGATCAGACAGCAATTCCCTCCTTCACCAAATCCCATAAATGAGGCGGGATGCTGCAGAGGGGTCGACCGCAAGTCGATCCTGAACCGTCGTTCAAACTCACCTAAAATAACCTAAAGTAATTAACTTTACCCGTGTCAACAGCATCTGCAGAACTTTGAGGAATAAAACTGCCGAAAACCGACTAAATGGAGTAGCACTCTTGGCCTCACACCTCGATATTCATTTGCAACCCGAAGAAATATTAAATGAATTTGCAAGATCAAATTGCCGTTTTAATCTTCTCTAAAGGTTGGACTTCAGATAAAATTAGTGTAAGTACACGATTATTTATCTCTATATGTATGTATGCATTACTATATATATATATATAACCTTTGGTTAGCTTCCCCCCGAATTGTTCATTCTGACGAACGTCAAGCTTTTCACTCCACCTTAGACCTACAGTTTAACGTAGAATCCGAACCACGCCCAAACAGCAGCCCAGCGTCTTAACCACTAGGCCACCCAGGGTACCCATTTATCTACCAACCACTTTCTTTATTGTGTGGAAGGATGAACAGCTGGGTTTTGTTGCGCGCCGGCTGCCGTCACCAGGTCTCGAACCCGGGGCAGATGGATTCGTAGTCAGTGACGCTTACCGCTACACCACCGAGGTACTACATATATATATAAATAATATATATTATGATTACCCCCCCCCCAAAAAAAATCCTGGTTAAGCCCCTGTGTATATATATATATATATATATATACACACACACTCTATATCGTATAATGAAACACCCTTTTCAGCTTCCTAATTCTTTCAAATCTTCATTCCAACTTTTAAATTTAAAAATCCTATATTTAACTCTTTTATTTCTTCATAGTTAACTCATGGGAGTTGCTTAAACTCTTATTTCATTTAAATTCAACTCCGTTAAATCTTACGTAACTTCATTAAAATTCGGTAAACTCATGCAACTCACAGTTAACTTTTAGTCATTTAACTCTTATCCAACCGTGATGTTAATAATTCTTTTTCTTCAAATGAACATTCGCAATCCGCCAAATGACTCACTCTTTACTAGACGGTTTCTCATTGTTAGATACAATTACTCATCCAGCGGTGAGTTTGTTACTCAGCTTTACTTATCTTTTAAAAGGTCTGGTAACATTCATTGCAGTCTTTCCTTCTTCATCCACGTATACGAACGAGGGTCTTACTCACCGTGAATAAGAAACGCGTGGATAAAAAAGGAAGAAGATACGAGTAACGTTGGAAATATGGGGAATAGGCACAGTGAAGTATGAATCATCGTTCATATATATAATATATATATATATATATATATATATATATATATATATATATATATATATTGATGTATAAATTGCGTCTTTAAAATAAACACTTGTTACTAAACACACACCCACACACACACACCCACACACCCACGCTATATATATATATATGTGTGTGTGTGTGTGTGTGTGTGTGTGTACGCGCGCTCGTGTGGTTTAACGCAACGATCCTTAATCACATGGAGGTCAAGCTCGAAGCCCCTGTCTTTATATCAGGGATGGCATACCCGTATATGGTATATACTGTAGGCTTAAATATAGCATACAAATAAAGTTATAGGTAATAAGTTTGATATTGAAATAAATTTTGAACAAAGTATATGCATAGAAATTAATGTAACGATGAGTAATAAACAATCACACGTACACCTTTTTGCAAATAAACTAAAAAAAAAAAAAATATATATATATATATATATATATATATATATATATATATTTTACATGGTTTTCCAATTTCCATTTTACTTCTGAAAAGGTGAGGTAGTTAATTTGATGATAAGAATGGCCAAATGACAAAACTCTGTGTTACTAACCTTTTTTTGTTTTATCTCAAAATGATGCACGATAATAGGTAGATATATATATATATATATATATATATATATATATATATATATATATATATATATATATACAGGGCGTCCCAAAAAAATGTATACACACTTTAACAGCTGATAGCTCAATCGATGTTTCTTTCTTTCCAAGTTAAACCCATTAGAATTAATAATGGCAGTCAGACTAAGCTTTGAACAAAGGAAATTCATTCTAAATGCTACTGGAAGTGTGAAAACGCAGTTGAAGTGCAAAGACAGTTTAGGAGGGAGTTTCAAACAGATCCACCAACGCGACTTACCATCACTCGAATTAGAGATAAGTTTGAAGCCGATGGAACTGTTCAGAATGTCCACAAGAAGCGTTCCGGAAGACCACGGACATCGACAAGCCCCACAAAGCAAGAAAGAGTACTGGAAACGTATCACCAAAGTCCAAGAAAATCTGTGCGGCAAGCGAGTCGTGAGGTAGGAATTTCAGAATTGTCTGTCCAAGCATTTTGAAGCGCTGTCAATGGAAAGTTACATTCCAAGATTAGCCTGCTATAATGAAGATGATGCCGGACCGAAGAGTGGAGTATTGCGAGTGGTACTTGGCACGATGTGGATGTGGATTGGACGAAGGGTTTCGTAGAATACCCTCCGCGTTCACCAGACCTCACACCACTAGACTTTGTTTTATGGGGATACTTAAAAGACAAGGCTACGCTATAAAACCTGCAACAGTCGCTGAATTGAGAGCAGCCATTGAACGAGAATGCACACAAATACAAACGAAATGTTTCGTGATGTTTGCGATTCCATTGCTTCGCGTTATCAGCAGTGCCTGGACCAGACGGACGTCAGTTTGAAACAGGCGTTGACAAACAATTAAATAATGTCTGTAGCTTATATACATTTTGAAATGAAATGTATTTTAATAAACACTGCCTTATAAGTATTTAAAGTGTGTATAACATTTTTTTGGGACGCCTGTATATATTAAAGTGATATAGAATTGCTTTCAAAAAAGTATAGGTATAGAAATTATATATATATACATAATGTATATATATATATATATATATATATATATATAATATATAATATATATATATATATTAAAGTGATATAGAATTGCTTTCAAAAAAGATAGGTATAGGAAATTATATATAATATATATATATATATTATATATATATATTATAGATATATATATATATATAATATAATATAATATATAGATATATATATGGTGCTCAGAAATAAAAACATTCTTTCGCCCAAAAGGAGATGAGAAACGGTTTTAAAACACAAACAAAACTGGGAGAGACAAATTTAAATCTTGTTTTTTAATGTCTCTTGTTTTAAGGGGGAAGTCCCCCCACTTCTTTTATTTTTTATTTATTTATTTATTTTTTTTTTTTCACTCATGGGATCTTCCGTAACATTTTTGTAACACCTTGTCAAAGATTTGGGGTTAGAATTTACCCAAAGATTACCTTTCTGATATTTACTTATTATTCCGTGTTGAATGAAGTCTTAGAATAGATATTTGGGGATGAAAGCCTTTTGTGGTCTACCTCGTAAACGCCATGAGAAATTATGAGATTCGCTTTTCAGATTCATGTTATTATATATATATAATCCTCAGCACGGTGCTTATATGCATTTATTAATGTCGTATAGAATTCTTTTTTAAGGCGTAAAATTTCGTTAGAATTCAGATCATGTAAATTCGGGCGATAATCGGGCAATACTTCATACTGAAGTACAGGGTGATTCACTCAGTGGTCGCCCCAGTGGATACATTAGCGATACGCTGGGGTAACCAGCGAGTGAATCACCCTGTATTACCTGATTATCGCTGTTTCTGAGCGTAATATTTGCTCATTTCACGTGTACGAGGATCTTTTGTTTCGTAATTGAATATTTGGATATATTTTTATCTTCTATACACACATTTGTGATGCCAGACTCACCTTTTTGGCTATGCAACTTTTTTATGCCTTTGTATAACACAACGTAAAGTATGTTATACATATTATAAAATATATAATATATGTATAATATACATGTATATTATATACTGTACATACACAAATAATAATAACCAACAAACATATGGTCGAATTCTTCCCAATATTAATTACTTAAAATAAAGAAATAACGAAATATACAACCCAGTTCGAACCCTTTTTCACGTATTCAAAAGTTATGTTTTAACATCTTGCTCGCCTCGTCCTGTTTCCAATGTAGTGACTGATACTCCCAAAGTAAACATAACTTCAACTATCCACAACTCATAAGTTTTCCAACTCGCCTTTATTTACTTATTCTCATTTCTTTCATGGTTCTCTCTTTATCTTTCTTGTGCCAACGATTCGTATGTCTTCATTTTTTATAAAAAATACTATTTTCTGTTTGAGAATGTTATTTTTACCTCTTAATTATATTGGCTTTGTGTCTTGTAATTCCTTCGTTCAGTTAATTTTGTATTTTTTTTTATGTTTAACTTTTGAAGGTTCCTTCTGTTCGCAGAAGTTTGTCTGTCTTTGTCTAAGGATTTTATTTCTCTCTCTCTCTCTCTCTCTCTCTCTCTCTTTCTCTCTCTCTCTCTATGTGTGTGTGTACGTCTATCCGTTTATGTATCAGTAAATGTGGATATATAAAAGCAATTAAAAAAAAGCGTATACGAACAACAAAAGAAAATACATTAAAATAAAATAACGCGTATGCGTGTATGAGTTTATGAGTAAAATTTGCAATTTTATATACACCAGCTCTTATTATACGTTCAATATTTAAGATTAAAGTTAGAATTTGTAACTCACGTGATTATAAATAACGAGCGTGAAGTGTCAAAACTTTTAAGCCAATTAGTAAATGCGAAGCCTTTATATTGTAATAAGTTTATAGCATATTTAATTATCATACAATTTTTATAGTCTTTTTTGAAATATTTTTTGATCTTTTATGAAAGACGATTATAAATGAGTGAATGAATTAAATATGGAAAATTTATGCTGTTTCTTTGTACGTATTTTTCATTTTTGAAGTTTATTCGTGTGTAATAATTAGATGTAATTTCATTTCATATTTTTAAACAGTGCAAAATATTCTCCGCGATATTAGAGGACTTTCAGAATAAAATCAACTGTATATAATGTATATCTATCTATCTATCTATTTATCTATCTATCCATCTATTTATCTATTTATCCTCTGGTAAACTTTGGTTTGCTTCCGGCCGAATTGTTCATTCTGACGAAGGTCAAGCTTTTCACGTCACTTAGACCTACAGTTTAACGTGGAATCCGAACCACGCCCCACCAGCAGGCCAGCGTCTTAACCACTAAGCCACCCAGGGTACCCATTTATCTACCAACCACTTTCTTTACTGTGTGGAAGGATGAACAGCTGGGTTTTGCTGCGCGTCGCCTGCCGTTACCGGGTCTCGATACCGGGGCCGATGGATTCGTAGTCAGCGACGCTAACCACTACACCGTCGAGGAGAATCTATTATCTATCTATCTATCTGTTTATTTACTTATCTATTTATCTATCTATCTATCTGTCTATCTATTTATTTATTTATCTGTTTACTTATCTCTCTATTTATCTATCTATCTATCTATCTATCTATCTATCCATCTATCTATATATCTCTTTATCTATCTATCTTTCTATCTGTCTATCTATCTACTTACCTACTCCTTTTCTGGTTCTCTCACAGAGAAACGTAAATAAACTTAAATAGGTATCATTTACTTTAATCTATGATGGGTGTGACAGTAGCTGAGGGATGACTAAAGCCTTGCTGAAGAAGGGTTGAAGTGCCTTGTTGTGGGTATAGCATACCCTCTCACCTTCCCCTTTAAATGATACGCAACGGTGGCTTTATTTTTTCAGTATTAAGTTTAATATTTGATCGAACTATTATGACTTCTTTCATAAAAAAAAAATTATGAAAATTTTCATGCTAAAAAATTGCCTGATTATCGCTGTTTCTATACATCATATTTTCATTTAATACGTGTTCAGATCTTTTATTTCGTAATTACATTTTTAAAATGACTCTTATAATACTAAAAACTGAAAAATTCTATGCATATGTGTATTTATGTTCTACCTACAACATAGATGTAAAGGACGACATCTTCATACATTTTTATTGCTTTACTAAGGAGTGGTGACATTGTCGAACACAACTTACACTGCAGAAACACCCAATTTACGTTTTGTACTCTGCTCTTCTACTAGCTGCAAAACAAAAAGCTCATATATATATATATATATATATATATATATATATATATATATTATGAAATAACAGGGAAACGGCTGTGCTTCTACATGGCTGTGGAACCTCGTCAAATCCTTAATTCTTTCTCTCGCTTTACGATCACCATCCACGAACTTTATTGCCAGGAACATAACGCCACTGTTAATTGGAGGGATAGGAAAAGGGGGACACCGTTTATATATAATATATATATATATATATATATATAGGGGCGTAACTAGCTTTCAAATATGGGGGGCGGGGGGGACAACTATAATAATGAAAAATCCTGCGATGAATTTCTGTGCTGCTATCCTGTAGTTAATGTCTTAAATTTGGTCCTCCAAAGCATATTTTTTCGGTAGAATATAACAATGATATCTGAATAGCAGTTCTTCCGAGTCTCGATTAAGCTCTGATTTTTCAGTATTATAATAATGAGTTAGCGACCAAAATGATGCTCTTAAAATACTATGATTTAGAGAATATATTTATGATAGTAAATAGGAAAATCAAAGAAGCATTTTCACAACTACCTTATGTGTATCAAGTATATACTTAGCATTAAAGGAAAACAATATATGCAATAATTAAAGTAAAAAATAACTAGATGTTTCATTAAAGTATCTATCACTGCAGTATTAGTACTGAATCAATAATACTTTCCAGCATACTAATAGGACTAATAGGATCTCTGCTGACTAGCTATGAACTGATTCAAAAGTTAGGGGGACAAAACCTATATTATTCCCCCAGTTTAAAAATTGGAAGGGACATGTCCCCCCATCCCACCCCCGTTAGCTATGCCCATTATATATATATATATATATATATATATATAACTGCAATGACCACGCAGTATATTAATGTATAGAAACGACGTAAGTATAGAGGAGTGTTCTGCACACGAGAAGAGAAATAACGAACAAATGAAAAATGAGGTGACCGCCCGTAGTGTAGTGGAGCATGTCTGACCGGCAATCGGAAGGTCCTGGGTTCGATTCCCGGGCGGTCACCTCATTTTTCATTTGTTCGTTATTTCTCTTCCTCGTGTGCAGAACACTCCTCTATACTTACGTCGTTTCTATACAGATATATATATATATTGAACGTCAGTACGTATAGAAGGTTTTCGAAGAACCTTCCATCAGAGCACGTGTGGCTACGTGGGTGTTCGCAAATATTTACTTATTACAAAAAGGGATTACCAGATGCATATTTATGAGTTATAAGTGTTCATAAATTACGTAGTTAAAAGAGAGTCATTGACAGTTATAATTCTTTTAAACATTCTTATCTGAGCGTCCGCTCAAGATTTATTACGGGACGTTATTATTCGTTCGCGGTTTTCCAAATATTATCATTACAGAAAGAGACAGTCATTCGCCATTATCTTTAATTCTTCGTAAAGCGTTTCACTCGCGTTACATTGTTCGAACGATAATTTGATATTTGCGTCTTTTTCCCAGACTTAATATTGGTTTTGAATTTTTTTTAAATTTTCTATTTATAAATTATTTATTCGTATAAAGTTACTTTTAAACGTCTACTTGATGTAGGGGCCTACTTGTTTGATGTCGTTTCGGTTCTTCAGCCATGAAAGTCAATGGAAGAGCTAACTTTTACTCTCTAGTTCCATAGAACACATTTTTACTGTCATGGACCTCTTAAATCGTTTCTTAGAAATGAGGGGAAAAGTGGAAAGCCCGTTGATCGTCATTTCTTCAGATCAACTCTTCTACCCTGATGTTGAGGGCTGTGGTTCTTTGTTTCACCCAATATGTAACGTTACCTTTTAGTATCTTTTGGTATTGGGTACTGGGTACTGGGTACTGGGTACTGGGTACAAACATCGATTTGTCAAAAAAAAAAATTTCTTCATACATTTTTTTTACATTTTTTTAATGCTCGCGTTATAATTTTTACTGCATTATAATGAATTCTGTTATAATTATATTATAAAATTATATAATTATTATTATATAATTATATAATTACATAATTATATTATCCTCTTGTTACACTTAATTTATATCCTGTAAATGAATACATAAAACAATGAAATCAGTATTGAAATGGAGGTTATATTTAATGTACATCTGTCTGTCGTATTTGCTGTCCTTGGAATTCACCTGTTTGCTTGAACGTTTTATCCGCTTAAAACGCATGAACGTTTTTCTTCATTACGTGCATGTTAAACGACTCCGAATTTTATATATATATATATATATATATATATATATATATATATATATATATATATATATATATATATATATTATATATATATATATATATATATATAGGGTGTCCCATAAGTCCGGCATCATAGGAGAAATTCATATTTTTCTATTTCTACAAACCATAATTCATATTTTTCTCTTTCTACAGGCCATAACGTCTGTGAGCAAGGAAGAACGAATCCAGATAATTCTACTCATAGGAAATCGGAGTCAAAGAGAGGCTGCTGCTGAATTTAACAGAATGCATCCAGACCGCGAGCCAATAACACGGAGCTGTGTTAGCAGACTTGTTGCAAAGTTTAAGGAAACAGGATATATAGAAGATAAACCACGCAGTGGACCTTCAAGGAGGTCCACTGACGATGATACAGCGACTGCTATCCTGGCTCATTTTAACAGAACTCCCAATAAGTCTCTTAGGCGATTGTCCGCCGAGACAGGAGTGTCGAAAAGTAGCATCCAACGCATTCTTCAGGCTCACAAATAGCATCCATATAAACTTCAAATCCTACAGAAATTAAGCGAAGATGATCCCGACCGGCGGATGGAATTTTGTGAATGGGCTACGGAACAATATGCTCGGGATGTCAATTTCTCGTCCACCATTCTGTTCAGTGATGAGGCTGTTTTTTATGGAAATGGTGAGGTAAACCGACAGAACACCCGCTACTGGTCTCAAAACAACCCTCACTGGTATACCTCTTCAAAGGAACAAGGTGCATCTCGGGTGATGGTATGGTGTGGCATTTGGAAGGATCGCATCATAGGCCCCCTCTTTTTCGATGAACATGTCACTGGAGGCACCTACCTACGTATGCTCAAGGAAGAAGCATTTCCCAGTGTCTTGAACGAAGAAGGAAATTTCCCAACATGGTTCCAGCAAGACGGCGCTCCTGCACATTACAGCACCCAAGTAAGGGAATACCTGTACCAACAATTTCCTGGTCATTGGATAGGACGTCGAGGGCCTGTGGAATGGCCAGTTAGAAGCCCGGATCTCACGCCACTAGATTTTTATCTCTGGGGCCACTTGAAAGCGCTGGTATACACGAAGAAAATTAGGAGTGTTGAACATTTGCGGCAGCGCATTATTGGGGCATGTAACACCATTACTCCTGACATCATTCACCGTGTGCTTGCTGACTGGGTATCACGTCTGAATTTGTGTATTGAAAACAATGGTGGACATATTGAGCACGTTCTGTAAATAAAAGCTTTTGTTTGCCTTTTTTTATTATTTTTCTTATGATGCCGGACTTATGGGACGCCCTGTATATTTGTGCCTCGGTGGTGTAGTGGTTAGCGTCGCTGACTACGAATCCATCGGCCCCGGGATCGAGACCAGGTGACGGCAGGCGGCGCGCAGCAAAACCCAGCTGTTCATCCTTCCACACAAAGAAAGTGGTTGGCAGATAAATGGGTACCCTGGGTTGCCTACTGGTTAAGACGTTAGGCTGCTGGTGGGGCGTGGTTCGGATTCCATGTTAAATTGTAGGTCTAAAGTGGAGTGACAAGCTTGACCTTCGTCAGAATGAACAATTCGGGCGGAAGCAAACTAAAGGTTACCAAAGGTAATCTATCCATAGGGGAAATGAAAGCTGAACGCTATCATACAAGACTTCAGTCTTTGAAACTGTACTCTCTCGAAACAAGACGCGAGCGGTACATAATAATATATGTATGTGTGGCTACACACATACATACATACATTATGAGAATGAGAGGAGAGATACTACCAGAAGTATTGGGACAAGCTTCTCTCTGTCCATACCTGAAGATTCTGGATATAAATTGCTCTGTAGGGAATAGCACTGTGGTTCAAAGGCATAGTAAGCTAGTTTACCACTTGTTACAGTCAGTGTTCACAAGTATGGCACGTGCGTCAAAGATTACGGAGCTTGAACGTGGCAAGATCGTTGGATGTCATATAACATGTATGACTGTGCGTAAGATTGTGTAGACTTTAAAGTTCTGAAGTCAACTGTGGAAGATAATATACGAGAGTAGAAGATTGTGGAATATACCCACAACAGGCAGGCCAAAATTTACGACAAATCATGTGGGGGCGAACGCGAAACGTGTAGTGATGAAAGTCCAGCTGCTTAAACTTTTAAATTCATTACCTATAGCAGGCCAATAAGCGTACAGATCTTTCGTCAAGTTAACATAGACTTGACGAATTTGTCTGCTGTATACGTAAATTTGCATCCGATGGCGGAGTTTGGATGCAGCAAAAACCCGGAGAACGAGACGATCCTCTGTATGCACTGTCCCGACCGTTAAATATGAAGGTGGCAGCGTGGCGGGGCTTGTTTTTCATGGTCTGGACTATGACTATTAGAGTTTGCGAAAGGTACAATGAGTGTCGGGGTGTATTATAACAATTTGAACAACCGTGCAATGTCAACAATGATGAAGTTTTATGGTGAGAACCCGTACCTGCACGAACACGACAACGCCTCTTGTCACAAAGCCTGAACTATAGTCAGTTGGTTCGAGCGGAATTACATTGACAACAGGTCATGGCCTGCCCAGAATGCTGAACGCAGTTCAGTAGAAACCCTGAGATGAACTAAAACGGCGCACATCATGAACAGATCGCATGCAGAGACTAATTTCTCCCGTGGTAGTGAACATTGAACTTCGGGAGGAATGCCGCAATATCACTCCTGAAATTATAAAAGATTTGTAGATGGAAACGGTTTCTGACAGGAATGAGGCTGTCATCAAGGTCAAGGGTGGCCCAACGCCCTAATCATTTCACTGTAAATATTTTGTGTGTGTGTTTCTATCTAGTTTTAGTACGAACTATATATTTCCAGTAATTTTATAACATTAAACTACTTTAATATACCCTATGACTATGATTAAAATTTTTTAATTTGTTTACCTGGAACACTTAAGGGAAAAGCTAAAAGTTGATTAATATAACTAAAATAACATTTTGCTTTAAAGATTAAATATTTTTACTTCAATGAAATAAATGACAGATGAGGACGTTACCAGAGACAGCACAGTAACATCTTTTGCCGATGACACAGAGCTCAGTAGAAAAATAAGAAAACCAGAGGATATAGGATCCCTACAAACCGACATGAACAGAATCTACAAGTGGACGGAAGACAAAAATATGAAGTTTAACACTGAGAAATTTCAACTGTTACAGTACGGAAAAAGGGAGGTCCTAAAATCCATGGAATACTATACTCCAAATAAACAGGAAATTCAGAGAAATTCTAAAGCAAAAAATTTAGGAATTGTAATGATTGATGATGCGAAATCTGAACGCAAAATAAGCAGTAAACAGAGCAAAGAGAATAACTGGGCAGATACTGGGAACCTTTAGACGAAGGGATAGGAATATAATGATTCCTCTACTGAAACACTGATCACATCCCAATTGGAATACTGCTCGGTCCTAACATCCCCATATAAAAAAAAGATATTAGACAGCTAGAAGGGATTCAGAGAAGTTCACAGCCAAGATCAATGGGTACAAAGAACTAAATTACTGGGAAAGGTTACGCGAATTAAACCTATATTCACTGGAAAGTAGAAGAGAGAGATACACTATTATTTACACTTGGAAAATAATGGAGAAACTAGCCCCTAATCTTACTCTGAACCCTATAACTCCCCAAACAACAGTGGAAAGTAGAAAAGGAAGACTGTGTCGTGTTCCCAAATTAAAGGCTAGACAGGGAACATCTTTAACCCTGAAAGAAAATAGTTTTGTTGTGAGAGAACCAAGACTGTTTAATCAGCTGCCCAAAGAACTAAGGAACACGATTGGTGTTGCGGTGGACATCTTCAAAAGAAGATTAGACGCCTGGCTCAAAACAATCCCCGATGAGCCGGGCGTACCTGGCTATGTGAGGTGGAGAGCACAAGAAAGCAACTCACTACTTCACCAGGCCAACTCGAGAGGAAGGCGACAAGTTTGACTTTCGTGAAATGAGGAATCATCGGACAGAACATTTGAAAGGTATTTGAAATGTATATAATATACCTTATGAACCTTATGTTGTTTCGTGCGTTGGTCTCTCTTCACACGGAGGTCAAGCTGGTGGCCCCGCCTCTAGGTCTGGCTTGGTGGAGGAGCAAGTTGCTTTCTTGCGCTCTCCACCGTACATAGCCAGGCACGTCCGGCTCATCTGGTACCGTCCTGAGCCAGGCATCCAGTCTTCTCTTGAAGACTTCAACTTCGACTCCCGTTACGTTTCTGAGGTCTTTTGGAAACTGGTTGAAAAGTCTTGTCCCCCTGACAACCAAGCTATTTTCCTTCAGTGTTGAGGAGGTCCCTTGTCGGGCCTTTAATTTGGGAACACTACACATTCTGCCTCTCCTATTTTCCAGTGTTGTTTGAATGGTAATTGGGTTTAGTTTCAGGTTTGGTACCAGTTTTTCGATCATTTTCCATATGTAGATTATGGTGTACCTCTCTCTTCTTCTTTCCAGGGAGTACAGATTTAGTCTACGTAGGCTTTCTCCTGTAGATGAGTTCTTTGCAGCCATCATTCTTGGCTGTGAAATGTCTTTGCGTTTCTTCTAGTTTATTAGTTTCTTCCTTTTTATATGGGGACGTCAAAACTGAGCAGTATTCAAGTTTTGGTATAATCAGTGTTTTTAGCAGGGGAATCATTACTGTCCTGTCCCTTCTCTTGAACATTCTTAGTACCTGTCCCGCGACTCTTTTTGCTTTATTTATCGCTATCTGATTTTGTGTTTTGAATTTCGCATCATCTGTCATTACTACCCCCAGATCGATCGCTTTCGTGTTTCTCTGAATTTCCCGTCTATCTGGAGCATAATATGCAGTCTGTTTAAGTTCCTCTTTTCTACCATATCTCAAGAGCTGAAATTTATCGGTGTTAAATGACATGTTGTTGTCTTCTGACAATTTGTATATCTTGTTCGTGTCCCTCTGCAAGGCCTCCATTTCATTTACATCGCTGATTTTTCTGCTGATCTTTGTATCGTCTGCAAAGGATGTTACTATACTGTTGCTGTTTACTCCGCTGTCTATGTCTATTAGCATGATAATGAACAGGAGTGGGGCCAGTACTGTCCCTTGTGGTACTGAGCTGCGTACTTCCGATTCTGATGATGATATACCTTGAATTTTGACGACCTGCAGACGTTCTCTGAGGAAGTTGTAGATCCATTTTCCTACTTTGCCTGTTATTCCCATATATTTCATTTTATGTGCTATTATACCATGATTACATTTGTCGAAAGCTTTAGCAAAATCTGTGTATATAACATCGTAGTTGTCATTGTCTT